>DWFO01003256.1:0-12539 GCA_018246595.1 Mimoniades nurscia nurscia | reverse complement strand
TCCTCGCTAACTCATTGATATGCGCGTGCGCAGGCCAACGGGAAGTTCGCTACATAGATATATTATGTAAGTGGTGGACAACCTGTTGAATCAGGCATATTGTGATCATACCAAGGGTTTTAATGACTAAAGCAGATCTATTTGTAATGCACCGTAAAAATGTTAAACTGGTTGTAAAATTGTATTATAATTGGAGTAGGTGGTTGTATAGATTTGATCTTTATAGTTCTAAAGGGTCGTAAGCTCAAATTTATCCTATGTTTAATGGAAATAACTAATTCAAAGTTGAACTACTAGTTTCATTTACTTCAAAAAAATTAATCTTGTGGATTTTTAACATAAACAGTAAAACTATTTTACCAACTTTTCTCACAACTGATTTTTGTTTCCTTGCACTTAAAAATGTGTAGGAATCTGCTATAAGACTCTCGCATAAATATAAATAGCTGGCGTATCCTCGTTGGGTGAGTCACGGCGAACGAAACGGCGCGGCATTGTCTCAGTTCGGTTCCCGGTCGAGCTAGCTAAATTTGGAGTGTATGATGGATACTTACGTCTTTGATATGGCTACTGATGAAGTGATAGTATGGACGCCATTTTGCATTAGTAATTTTCTTTTCTCTATAGTGCACATGTGTTTCATCAGTTTTACGTCTTTATTATTATTGTTCAAGGTATTCTGCGCAAATTGAAACACGTAATTGCTTATTCCGGATACCTAAATGATTGCCATTGCCTCTACAATCTTCTGCTGCTTTTTAAGCTAAATCCAAGTCGAGTTTCAGGAACATCGCTTCAATGGATTGCAGTAACAAACCTAAGGATCAAACGGGCACTTGTATACTTAGTTGTATGTATATTTGTTGTTAGGAAAACGAATTCAGTCTCGTTTTCACATTTGGTGCGTCTGTGTTGTACACAACAGCGTGTGGTAGTAGGTTTACGACATGAGATTGGCCAAATTTTAGTCCGATTCTAAATTCGGTTTTTGACCTATTTTAACGTTTGCTTAGATAAATGTGTGTACGTCCATCGTTCTAATGATGTGTTTGTTTTCTTTAAATATGTACGGTTCTGATTTACGTAGACAGGGATTGTCCAGTTTTTTTCATTCAAATCACCCGAATACTCGGTTTATTTTGCTCTGTTATGACTGAATCATGTTTCTCTAGAGGTTACGGTTTTTCCATGTCTATGGCACCAAACCATTTTATCCTAGCATTCCATGTCACTACACAGTTTTATGGCACCGAAACATCTCACCTCAGGACTCCATCCATCTCCTGATCACCATGCAATGCATGCACCATTGTAAAAATATAATTTGTTAATACTCAAAAATTTACAACAACCGGATTTCGGTCAGTTGAATTCCTTCATGTTAAGTGATGGTTGCCAACCAACTTCAATGGAACTAATGAAGACAATTGAAGTATTGCTCTACAGTGGCAAATACTCTCTAGCTCAGCTCAGCATCGCTTACCAAGTCTTCTTGACGATGAATAAACGTATCGATCTTAAACGCAAAGGTAGGAGGTACGCACGAATACGATATAGCCTTTAAAAAAGTATCTTCGACCTCCGCGAAACGCATCTCGTCCGGGGCGCGGCGGTCGGGGCGGGGGTGAATGACCGTGCCTCGTGACGTCACGCTCTAACCGTCAAATCGGTCGGTGTTCGGTACCCCCGTAGGCCCGTAGCATGAATCACGTTTAAGTGATGGCGATTAGTTTTTGCATCGGTGCCGCGCGGGTTTTCCGTACCCGCCGCCGACAGACGGATGCGCGACGCATAAGGGATGAACTCATTAAGTGACAAACTCTTATCTAATTTATGTAGTCATATAGTATAGATTTAATATAGACATAATTAGATTAGACATTGTTAACGAGATACAGTCCCAGATCCGATTCCATCCTTCAGGTAGTTAGAACGCCTCATGGTCCAGTGTATTCTCCTTTCACACTCTTCAATATCTTAGTGCAATTGTGTGAATAATAATGTTTAGTTGCATATGTTGTGTGGCAATAGCAATAAAAACATCATCTTTTATAAAACTGCAATAGTAGGAAAATGTCACCCCATCGCCCCGCTAGATGGCGCTGAAACCAATTACCTTGACATGTACCCAAATCAACCTAAGCTGACGTTCCTTTTTGATACAGTGCTTAAAATTATATTCTGACATCATAAAATTGATACCAACACTTCTGGGTTAAGGGTAGGGGAGTCAGAAAGATAAACGTATAAGCATGTTTAGAACTTATTTAAATGATTTCGCACAGTATACAATAAATACGTTTGCGGATTACACAAGTAGGTATTTGTAATGGGATAGGTGTTAAATTAATATTCCCCTTTAAGACTAAATAAATTCTTCGTAATATTGGTAAACCATATGTTTCACGTATAAATCATAGCCAGTTCAACAGTTACATGTGGGTCGGTCTGATTTAGCATGGCGCGTTTGAACTGGATCGATTGTGATTGCTTGTATAAAATCATTCTAGAGTTTTCTATTTTTTTTACGCTGTTCGCTATACGATCTTGCTTTTCCACGAAATCAGTCTTCAGCTTTCTGGTTTATGTATCTTATTTCGAAATTTTTGATGTATGACCTGTTTCCATTTGGGAGAATTTATAAATATAATATATGTAAACATAGAAGGTGGACAAAGAGCAGCGAGTGCGAAGTATAATTAAGGCAACGTACAACGGCTTAAGACAAATATCTGCACGTGAAATAATTCAAAGAAGACAATTGCTACGAATATCATGTCTACATTGTTGTACCTATCTGTTTAATCATTATTAGAAGAGGAAATGAGTTTTGTCCCGGGAGAGAGGAACCAGACAAAAATTATTATTAAAGTAATTTGTATTGATTTGATTTCAATATAATTTCCATGTTAACTCATTTTATTGTAATTGATTTGTCGAGTTACGTTCACGTCTATAATATGTTGTATTAAGTTTTGTTAATTTTTCATCAATCTACGATGTATTACGCTATATTCCTTGTGATTAAAATGGATGATATATATAATGTAAAGGTAACAAACGTAACTTCACGCTTGTAATCCTCGAAGAGGAAGACAGATGAGTGAAGTACACTCCCACATTTCACCAGTTACGTTTAAGCGCACTGTGGAATAGGTGGTGAGCCTATTGCCATACACCGAGCAAATATCCATACTCTATGTCACTACTAAAATATCTAGGTCAGAATAATTTTATAGTGCTCGACCCGGGATTTGAACCCAGGGCCTCTCGATGGGCGGTCGCGCTGGCAACCAACACGACCAACGGGCACTCAATACAATGCACTTGTATATACACAAAGTACATACTTGTTTATTCTACGTATGTCGCGAACACAGAGAGGGTGATGTAATCTGAATCATAGTTTTTTATACTTCTTAAACTTTTTCTACAGTAGTTTTTATCCCAAAATTTTATCTATTCTAGTGTTCATTTTTATTATTTGGATATACAAAATGTTGTTCTCATCCTATCTTCTCATAGAAATACAAAAAATAAAACTAAAACCCACAATAGAAACAATGGTGCCATTTTATATATATGCGCAAACACTGGTATTACATAAGCACGACTCGTTTCGCACACGCACTCGCTCGAGTGTAGACGTACACATTTGTGTACGCCTTAGAACACATACCTAGACACAGCAACACCGATAGTCGTTATAACTGTAGCCGAATTTGTACAATGTACAACCTCTACGGCGACTCTACTCTACGATCTGCGACCGCATAATGTAAGTGACATTATAAATGTAAATGTTTGGTACCGCTTGATATCACCATCATTAGCGCCGTCGCCGTTCCACCGTTGAAGGTGAGTCGTCTCTCACCGCACTCCGGCTGGCGAACCGTGTGCCGCGTGCGACTACGCGCGGTTTGGTGTGCATGACGCTTTAAGTGACCTGTCTCAGGGGGATCCTGCCCCATGCTGTCGAACATCCGGCATACAGGCAGTGGTGGTGAGCCTGTATACTTCATGCATGTTACGTGGCGTTACGGAGAACTAACTATAAAGAGTGCACGTTTCTTCACAATTGCCGCGAGCGATATGTTATCTTAAAACCGCACGCAACTACGTAAAGGCAAAGTAACGTGCTACAATTGAAGTCAGATCTCTGGAGCGAGAGGCTCAATTCGGTATAGTTATAAAGCCATCAATGCTGAAACCCTAAAATATTAAGTAATAAAACACATTCGTGTACCGAAACGGCACACCGCGATATGTCTGTCTCAAGTCGTGTGTGTGTTTGCGCATTCTATGTGTTTTTTTAATTCTCAGGTCTCTCTAAGCTCGCATTTAATGCGAAATTATAATGTACATATTAAGCGATGATCTCACTCGCTACCTAGCCGGCTACTGTTGTAACTTAAGTCGTGTATGTACAGACAAACAGACGTTGAGCTAATCGTTGTTTATTTATGTAATTATGTACCACGCCGAGCTCGTTCAAGGAAACTGTCATAGGGGCCTTCTCAACACTTCCTCCATATATTATTGTCTGCAAGTGGTTCTGTGAGTTGTTGGAGTCCACTGCTGGTCCAAGAGCTACCCTGAACACCGCCACATCACAAGTCCCTGGGTCTTTTGGATGAGATCACACGACCTCCTAGAAGTGCGACGTAGGCCCCTACACAATGTCGTGGCCACCACTCATCCCTCTCCATCGATTGTCGTTTCTTCGAGCGATGTATCCTTAATGGAATTAATGTTTCTGTACCGTCCCTTTATTTTCTTTTTTCTATCTTTCTTTTCTTTGTATTACAAGCGCCCTTGATATCGGTTTTATTTCATGAAAGCGCCATCTACTGAGAGCTGTGGAACTACATATACTCATATTTCAAAGAAAGTTTCGTTCGTATGCGGCGACAGTAGCTACAAAAAGCTTAGGGTAAATTATTGCTTACATTGAACTATTTTAATACAGTTACAAAACTCCAACAACGTGCAAAAAATCCGCTTACCCAAGAAAATTTGAAAACATTGGGTTTCTTAATGATTATTTACAAAATCTTATTTAGATCTAAAACAAATAAGAAGGTCATAGTTGTGATCAAACAGTACAATAGTAAAAATTGTATGTGATATATTAATTGGCTTTCTTGTGTCTTGTTAAATTTAATAAATTCAGATGGAAGTCACCTGGCAAACAACCGCCGAAAACAAAGCCCGGATTATATAATGTGTGATATAACCTAAAATTGTAACGACGATTAATACGAAAATTTTATGTGAGTACACAATACTTTCTACCATAACATTTTTTTTTAAAGTAAACATTTGTACGACATGTAACGCCATCTAGCGTCTAATAGCTGAACTGATGCAGAGCTACTTTCAACGTTGGCAAAGGTTTGTTATTTTCAACAATTTTTATTTCTTTATAACGGATTTACTTGTCAGGTAAGTGAAAATTTTGTATATGTTACCTTTTCCACCGATTTCTTAATTCTCATAAAGTACCATAAACGCTGTTAAATTCCGACTAAAAACAGATTTTAAACTATTTCCCGCAGTTTACCCCATTAAAGTATTTGATAATTCTTGTTTAAAGATTTCCATTGCATTTAAATTATTTTAAATTAAATATTCCATTGCATTTAAATTATTTTAAATTAAATATTCCATTGCAGTTAAATTATTTTGAATATTTAAATTATTTTGCATTTAAATTATTATTTGTATTAATCTGAAAATAAAAACCAGCATTGCTTATTTACTCTAATCAATAAAATAGATTCATAATTTTATTATTCCATTAGAAGACATTTAAAACAAATTTATGTAAAAGCTTCTTATTATAAAATAAAATATTTGATGTGAATAAATTTTATTTGTTTCCGTAGCAGAGTCAAGGCGAGAAGGGTCCACGGAGGAGCCGTCCGCACCTGACTTAGATCTCGACACGAGCGACACCGCCACTAAGGAACCACCTGAGAAGGAACACAAGTGAGATATTTTCCAGTTTTTTTTTTTATATTTTAGCCAGAACGCCATCTAGCGATAAGAAAGTAATTTATTTTAGTTCAATTGTAATCTTGTTGTCATTCTGCAGATGTTTAATATCCAAAGTAATAAGGTGGCCAGTGCAAGATAAGTTTAGTTGAAATATTATTTTTGGTGAAAATAATTAGCAATATATTGCATTGCCAGTTTACAGTTATTACAGTGGTGATGGTAAATTAACGTTTTATTTTAAAGACTAATGTGTGTAACTAGTTTTGTATGGTATGACCTAAAATGATTGAAACTATAGCAATTATTATTTAAGTTCCCTGTATTACTGATTCTGGTAATTAATTATCTATTATATTTTTATCGTCACATCTGAAATAAACGTACTTAATGGCGACAAACTTTTTCAATTTGTAATTTGAATATGAAATGGTAAAAGAGCGCTACCTTGTAACGAAATTTCTCCACTATCGTAGTAACGCAACTGCGCATTAGATGGCGCTATACACCTTTTTAATTACCACGAAAATTTCTCTGATGTAACCATTTTTATATCATATTCTTTTTCTGTGTGTGGCTAATAACCTCATTGAATATAATATGATGCTATCCTGTACTGACGCCGCGTGGGTGCGCAGCTGGCGGGGCGCGGGGGGCGCGCGCGGCGTCAACCGCGCCGAGAGCTGCCGCGAGCGCGACGCGCCGCGCCGCGGCAAGCACCGCAACGCGTCCGACCCCAACCGCCTCACGGCGCACCACAACCAGTCAGTGCCGCTTTGTGTATTCCGCACTACTTACCCGAGTTCGCTTTACTCTTTCACATCATCGATCGTATCGAAGTGTCTTTTGTATGTTTATCTCTTGAACGTCACGGCTAGAAATAAATCCTGCGCGAGTAACACGCAACACGTCATAATTCTTTCGTTCATTTTAGTTGATCGCGTGATGATTGGTGAAAACTACGTTATGTATACACAATTAGAGATAAACTACATTATCATAGCAAATTCGCAAATCGGTCGTAGTAATTAAATAGTTGCTTACCTCGATACGTTCGGAAAAACAGAGCTTTAAGTAGTTTGAATTTTACTCTGTCCTTTCTGGAGGTTATGAATGATAGAAAATAATGGCATATCGAGCAGCTCATTGTTAAATTAGCATTTGTAATTACGGACGTTGATTGGTAACATAATTAAGAAAAACAATGGAATATAACTTTCGATCTACAGTGTAGCTCGCTACTCCATAACAGATGGCGTTACTTTACTTGTGCAGATGTCTACATTAGTAAAGGAGCACTCGGCATAATATTTTAAGAGGTCGTTTCTAAAAGAAAGCGACCTTATTTCGTATTCGTTGTAGTGATCACCATCATCAATCCCTTCATCATCCTCCTGCTGAACACAAGACGAAGCATAACTTTTCTCAATCGTTTTTATACTTCTGAAATATCCTCTCGATTTATTAATTCTGTTGTTTTAGCATATTGATTAATACAAAAGTGAAATTTTGCTCTAAGCCACTCTATTAAAAGAGAAAGAATTTCTGAAAATGTATCCTTGAAAGAGCAATTCTGATAACGAAAGCTTGCCTGGAAGTTCCTGGGTTAATTATAGATGTAAAAGTCTTTTTTAAAAGTGGCCAATCGAGGAGCACTGATCCTTCTCCCGCCCACCAGCTTAGGGAGTACGGGGGTGACTGAAAAACAGCGCTGTGTCGGATTACGGTCCGATGTCAGGTGACGCTGAGCCACCTTTTGCCTCAACACCATGTATACTCGTATATTGTATACTCGTATACTTTCCTAATGTAACTTTTTCTATGTTGTGGCAATAAATAAAATTTATTATTATTATTAAATTTACGCATTAGGAGATGAATATTAATATTATATATTTTTTTTGCTACCCTGGATAACACAAATATGCATAATATAAAAGCTTGCGGTCGGTGACAGCGCTGGACGCAGCCAGTGTTGCGCGTAGGTTTCATACGTCTGCTGTCAAATTTTTCTCAATTCACTTTTTCGAGTCCGGGGTTCAAACACCGCACAAACGTGGTTACAAATTTGTAACGTTGAGGGTAACGTTGTTATAACCTTGCGCACTGTTGGATTAATGGGTTACTTGGGCGACGTGGCAGACTATGGCCATCATATTTTTTCCTTTTGATCATATAAAGTTTGACGACAAGGCCAAATATAGCCTTACAAGCCACATTTCTTAACCAATAATGTCTTTTACTTCATAATTTCATAACTACCTACTTATTATATTTTGTGTTATGGCACCTTTCGTCTAGTTCTATTATTACGTATGAATATAGGTGTGTAGGTTCGATTCCATCGCCTAGAATAGCTGCGTGCCGGCATGTAGACGGTCATTACGGGGGTTTTCTCTTATTTTCGAACTATCACCGAACTTAATTCAACTTCGCGCCTAGTCTTTGCAACGTCCCAACTGGAATATACACTTCAAGCCAGAATTGACCTTATTGCCTTTACGTACACGTCGAAAACAGCTCGAATGTCTTGATATGGTTTTAGCAATTCGCCCATCTTGTGCATGTGATATTCGACTTTGTGTACGTGACTGTGAAATACGTTATTGAATGAAGCGAACTATGTAAATTATTCCACCCTGTTCTAATCTAAACCGAACCGTAGTATTCGCCAGTAAAGATCATATTTCCTTGTACATACAGTCCATCCAACGTTGAGCCGTGATCTGTATGGAGTGATCTATTATTGGGGGATCATACGGTCCGTCCAGTTTATTTCGACCGCCGGCCGCCACAGACGCGGTATGCGGGTCGGGTCTAGGCGGCTGGTCGCGTGGACTGGTACATGGAGATACTCGCGAAGTTTGCGAACGTTTCAGTTTTCAGTCTCGTGTCCGCCGCGTCCGCGACGTCCCGCGCCCGAGCGTAGGGAAACGGTATTCATAAAGAAACAATTTAGTATAAATGAGAATTTAAAATAATTCTATCGCGCGTTTTGAATGTGTATAAGTTTTTTCGGTAAATTGATATTTTATTTTTACGTATTTATTGATGATTGTAGTTTTGAAAACATTAACGTAGGTACACTAATAAAATACATTCAGGATATGGAATGAAAAATTTAATATGCATATACCTATGTTGCTGTCATGTCCTTTTCAAGTTCAAAATAGTTTATTTTATAATACTATCTCAACTTTTCTGTTGTCTTTAAGTACGGGATCAGATTTTAGGAGAAGATTTTAATTATATTTCCCTCTAAATGACGTATACATGATGTAGGTACAGTGTATGATGAAATTCAAAATATATGCGATCGGATGTATGGAGTCGGCGGCGGCATTACACGCTGCATAATTATCGCAAGTGTGAGACAACTAAGTGTGCTTCTAGATGTCCCGACGTTATTTATAATAGTGATTAATTAGAATTTTTCGGATCACGGTAAAAGTTATAAAGAGTTATATGAATGTATGTCGTCATCGTATACGTCCGTAATAAAGTGTTTTAAAACATTTACAAGGTAACATTTTGTCACAAATTGTAGCAGCGTTGTCGAACGATTTCGGCTTTTCGGTAATAACTACATAGGTATAGAGTCGCTAGTAAATGTTTTATTGTTAGTTTTGTTCATTAACCGTTTGAAACATCTTGAAAAGGCAGTAATGTATTGCCAATACATTCATGACCATCAGTCCGCGTTAATTCCACCACTGAACATAAGACTCCTATAAAAGGTGTTTCGCCGTAATCCCAACGCTGGGCACACGAGTTGGTGATCGCCTAGAGCAGGAATTCTCGTACCATGTACGCTCCTGCTTATAGACGACGAGGCATTTAGCCGCGCCTGGCCTAAGAATAAGTTATGTACTAGTAAAAAGAATGCCTGGTAATACGTTGGTACAACAAGTTAGACACGTAGGACGGCTTCGAACTCGCGGATAACGATTAGGTGTCACTGTGGACCGTAGTACATACTAGCTGCTACTATGTAGTACTGAGATATGACGTGCAAAAATATAACCAACTTACCATCGATACACGTCATTAAGATCACTCTGTTCAATACTGGTCACGCGTCTCATGGCACATAGGTACTAACTCCGGACCGCGGATGTTTGTATACATACTAAATAGCAAGTAAGAGATATGGAAATTATGAGATTGTTTTTATTATTATTACTATTATGATTGTTTCAACTTGAGCGTTATACGTGATGTAGTTATAGTTTTAACTCCCAGTTTTACGTGCGCGCGCCTCCCCAAGAAGTACTCTTTCAACGTTGCAAGTTATATGTAGGTATTCTTCCATTTCACGTAATACATATGTGTGAAGTATGCGTTAACTTTATAAATACCTATTTAAATTAGTATTTAAATAAATTTAACTCCACTAGAGTTTTTTTTAAATAATTTAATTTCGTTCAATGCATTTTTCGTTCGCGTGGGCCTGGGTGCTGTCAATGACCTGTTTTGCAATGCGGACATTAGTACGTGTGTGGGTTACGTCCAAATATCAATACATTTATCTACATACATATCTTCACGCCATGTCTCGCGCGGGGTAGGCAGAGAGATTAACATTAACACATTTATCCACGGTTAAATACGTACAACACGTCTTTCCTCTCGGGAATTGCAGCCGAGACGGAGTAGTGTTCTGATCTGAAGCGGAGACGACGCCCGTAGGACGCGCTCCGGCTGGGGAGTGACGATATACGCAACGTGGCCGACGGCGGTTGAGCAGTGGCGTGCTGTTGGAGAGGCCCGCGGCCAGCTGTGGACGGGGATAGACTGATGATGATGATGATGTACTTCCGTCTGCTGAGATAATTTTCATAAATCTTACTTTTCCTGCCCGCTCTCCAAGTGGCTAACTAAGGCTTATCCGTTGCCTAATGTCACCCTTACTTATAAATGTCGTGTCTCTCCCTGCCAGCAACACCGGGCGACGTGAACGATTTGTTCGCTTCCATGTACGCACGTAGCTGCATATAAGATATGTGGACACATATGATGTAACTAACAATGAAGAGACGTATTAATTATATTATCGTTTTAACAACGCCCTCCGCTGGAAACGAGAACGTTACTACATTATATTTATGGCACCGGCTTCTAATGACACTGTGAACAAAACTTGTGTATGTTTTGTATGGATACTAGTAATGAGACGCTGTACTAAATTCTTGTTATCGATAAATTTGCATATTGGATTTTAAATTGTGTCATTCACTTGGTCTTGTTGTACGTGGTAAAATTTAAAAATTACTTTAAGCAACTTGACCTTATTCACACTCATTGAATGATATTTCAAAAGTATGTCTACGTATATACCAGTTATATAAAAATTGTTAATCATTTTTAATGTAGATAAACATTTACGAAAGCAGTCGAAATAAGGATGTGGAATTCCGTAACCTCTACCTGCCTCGATGGCGTTATAGGCGATAGGCGTGGTAATACAATAGGTACTATAAACGTGTTTTTCCCAGGAAGATTTTTTTAAATATTATTTATAAGTACCTATTTCATAACGCCAAGACTTTTACGTAGTAGGCGGAGAACACCGAGTGCATGATATCACTTTCTTTATGATCCTACGTGTTTTTTCTTCATACGTGCACGCGGCTATCCGTGTGTTCAGACTCCCATCAATCAATGTTCTGAGCATTTGCTCGATATCGATAATTCCCTGGCCACTAGAGCGCAGCCCGCGCGCCCCGGCGGCGCGCCGTACGTAACCACACAATACGAGCGCGTGCACAATGGACAATCGTGTCGCCGCCACATTGCTGCAGCTATGCGTACCTGCTCAATGAAAACTTCATGCGCCTCCTTGCCTCCCCCACCCCTCCCCCCTCTGTCTCTCTCCCTCTTGTTCTCGTATTGCTAATTGCATTGCACAGACACGATGATTGACTTTGCTTTCAATAATATTTAGTACAAATTTAATATTAGCCTAAAGCGTACCTGGAATGCGATTATACTGTACTGTACTGTGTATTTTGTGTCGGTGTAGAAAGGCGCGGACTGTAAGTTTGTGTTTGTTTAATGATACTTATCTAACGTTGTTTAACGGTTACGGTTAACATTCTGTGAGCCTAAGTATTACCCATAATGTCCTGAGGTACGTGCGTGCCTTAGTCCTATTTGTTCCGACAGGATTCCCATGTTCAATACCGGACCGATGGACGGTTTTATAATAATTTACACACTGATCTACGTCGCTAATGAAATTCGACTTAATAATGGCGGTAGTGGGGGACGCTCCCGCGGCCGGCGGGGTGATGATCTGGGAAAGCGGCAAGCCGAGGACAGGGCGCGGTGGCGCTCTTTGGGGAGGCCTGTGTCCAGCAGTGGACCGAGATAGGGTGACGGTGATGAATAGACGTAGAAGAAGCACGTCAGGTACACAACGACACACGTATGTCACACTCGATGCCCTCTGCCCACACCGTACGAGTCATGGCGTGGTGATCGATTGACAATCGGAATGCAAGAGCGGACCAGTTGTTATACAGAACTAAAATAGAATACGC
>DWFO01003255.1:0-12540 GCA_018246595.1 Mimoniades nurscia nurscia | reverse complement strand
AAACGTGGGAATGTTCTACATTCCTCTGCCTACCTCTTCGGGGATTACAGGCGTGAAGTTACTTTTACTTTTTTTTTAGTTTTAATCCTTGGCTGAACGCACTGAATAGTCTCATTAAGTGCTCACCGATTTAGGACGCTGTCATTACGCTAATATAAATGTACGTGTTTTTTAGGCTATTACAGTAAGAAGCAAGCCCTGAAGCTTACGCGGCCGATACATATCGTTACTATTATTTATGATTGGTAAATGACATATAAGTCGGTAAATGATCATAAACTTAAGAAGAATATGATTTCAATTATTGATATAGAGCCATGTATCATCTGTGTTAAAGCAGCGTCCTAAAAAACGGTTAGTCATAGCAATTGATTGAAGAAACAAGTGAATGGATTGGTTATACACGTCTCCTGCATCCATTAAATATTAAGTCTACACAGATCGCATAGATATTAGATTGTTTTAATATTGTACTAATTAGGAAATAATTCCTGTCTTTTACACTAACACGGCATTTTCCCTGAGTATTGTATTGATAAAGATTAAAATGTAGGTAGACTCTTTTGGCAGTATAATTATTTTCATCGTACATTATATCACTTCTCCACACAAATGTACGTCTGGTAATAAACTAATGCACTTAAATTTGGGCAGGGTTGTACGTTTATTGGTTTTTTATAATCATATTTTAGTGTTGTTCTGATGATTTGACGATCAACCGTGAGTACTCTGAGTATATTTTGAATAATGATTTGATGAACCGAGGTGGGAACACGTAACGAATAAATATTTTAAGTGTAAGTGCTGTATGTAAATCATGTTTTTCGATGTTCGGAATGCGCGAAACGCTGTTGTTACTGCATTAGTAATTTATAAAGAATTTTTATATTCGCGTTCGTTATATTTAAATAGATTGATTATATAATCGGAGAAGTAGGTTAAGTTTAATCTTAGAGCTAAAGATGTACCACTAAAATAGAAATAGTGTTTCCAGTGTAATATAATGACCACGTAAAGTAATAATCTATGACGATTAAAGAAATTAAATCATACGGATTTACGCATAATCATTTCATATATTGTCATAATCATTTTAAAATGTATTCGTTGTGTACAGATGTAACTTATGTTTTTAATATTGTATTGTTTAATACTTTTACAGTGGTTTATAATTTTGTGCATTTGGCTAGCGTGGCAGACTATGGCATTAACTCTCTTATTCTGAGAGGAGACTCATGTTCCAACAGTGGAAGGATAAAAGAATTGGAAGAGAGAAAGATATTGACTAATTTGAAGATACACTATCCGTGGAGTTTTATGCCATAGTCGCCACGCTGGGAATGCAGATGGAACGTCTAGTAAAGCCTTGTGGGTAGCAGTTGAGGGTGATGATCAATTAAAAGTATTAATTTTATTTACACTTCTATCTATGTGTACGTGAAATATCCGGTACGTACACAACACGTTGGTCAGATAATTGTGCCAAAAACATCATATCAATGCGTGAGTGAAAATTTGAGAAAAGTCTAATTACTCTGAAAATTGTCATCACAGATATTCATATTGATTTTGTTCTGTAATAGATAAAGTGTACCTATATTTTATAACATAATACTTGTCGATGTTATGTAAACATGGTCAACGAAATTTATTGCTTTTTAATTCTGTGAGTTATTTACATTTTGTTGAAAAAAAAAACACAAACGTTACCTACTTGTGTTAAATATAAAAAAAATTCCAATCTGTTATTTAAAATACAAACGTGTCGTAACAAACGTACGATTTTTTAACTAGTTTCCCGCGCAATTAATCAGGACCGTTTTGGGTGCGTTCTGTCATTTAAACAATTACTTCTCGCCGTTGTCACGCTGTCACAGATACACAAAAAACATTCCCGGAACAAGAACTTATCCACTAACTCGGGATTATTTCCCCGGTTTTAGAAGCTATTTATATGAATTGTATAGAAAAAAAATCTTCGTTTATTTGATGACGTAATGAGTGAGTTCGCTGAGTTCTAATTAGGATCGAAAAGAGATTTGACAGATTTTTATACCGGAACAAAGACAACCAGTATTTTTACTAGATTAAGCATTGAAAAAAATTATAGTGATGGTTTTTCTACGACTCACACATATATTATGTATATAAATATAATATGTACATGTAGGTATATGTTTAATTTATTGTAACTACGAAACTTAAGTGAAAGGACTTCATTTGGGAATGGCAAGGTCGTATTGATCTTTTTAATACATTTAAGCAGCCTTTATTGGACATAGGCATTCCCCAAAAAGCGCCATCACGCCCTGCCCTCAGCTTGCCACATTCAGCTTCTGCCTGCAGCCTTTCGCAGATTGTCCTACACTACGTCTGCCGAGCCGCGGTCTAAGGCCTATGTCTAACATTCAACTGAGATAGGCTGATGATGAAAACCCTTATAATATGAATATGATAAGAGTTGTGAGGGCTTGCATAAGTACGATGTATAAAAATATAAAGGCATCAATAACAATATAAGCACGTTTTCCCAACACAAACACAATCAAGTACTACACGCGCAGACGGCGCGCCATACAAAACACATCATGAAACTAAACAAACCTTGGGCACTTGTTATACAATATGTTGGTAAGCGATACGCGACACGTTTGATATTTTTGTAAATGTGTGAAGGTCAAAAACTGTTCTATCAATGTAACTTTGCCTATAAAAGCGAAGATTACATACCTACATGCGAAGATATATTAGATTCGCCATCATTTGTTTTTTTTAGGAAAACTGTTTTATAGAGTTGTGCCAGTCTAATGGAGCGCAGACCATATTATTTGAATACAGTTACTACGTGTTGAAAATGTTTTACTTTCAAAGAGTAATCGCTCAAATGTTTACTTGAAATACCTCTTTAATAATAATTGAACTAAGTGGTGGTTTTTAGGAAAGTACCTGTTTATTTGCATTGTAGCATATGCTGAAGTAGAGCGATAATGAAGGTACGTATCACGTTCGCGAACTCTTAAATAATATATATATGTAAGTTTATGAAATTATAACCTTTTTATTTATATTTTTTATTTTTTTTCGCGTTGATGATCTTTAGTTGGCTTATGTTTTTACTACATATTTACACCGAGGATACTAAAGTTGTAAAGTTGTTTCTGCACTATACAGTTTTTTCTTTCCAGGGCGATAGGACGTGTTGGCATGTAGATCTAATCTATTTTTATTGTAATAGAAGAATATAACAGGTCAACACTTCATGCAGTTCTGATTTTATAACCTATATACAACTGATTGGGTTCCGTTTAATAATGAATTATAATAGAATATGTTGTAACGCTTCTTTATATTATATAGGTCGCTCTTGAACAAGTCACTTAAATCCGTTCGGAAACCAAATCCATGTAATATTTTCAACGGTTCTTGAACGAAAATTGCTCCCGATGGATCGATCTGGACGAACGACAAAAGATTTTTGTTCAAAAAAAAGCAAACAACCAATTTAGTGAGAACACAATAGCCACGCGTGGAACACGTTCTGCTGGATCTGGGTACGTTGGTTTATTTATAAAAAAAAGAGGTTGGCGGGATTGTTTTAGTAAATTGTTCCCGGGTTTTCGCGCGATAGATTGTAGATTGAAATTTGTTTCGTTACAGTTTGCCTTTATTTTATTTTATCGTCTCTGCGAATTGCTGTGAGATACGTATTGTTACCATGTTGTTTAAACGGAATATTTTTCCATTTTGCGCTGTAAAAGAAAATGGATTTTGTACCCTTACGACGTATAGGAAAGATTTTATTGCTTTTTTTATCCTATCTCTTACAAACGTTACTTCAATTGCTAACCTAAGCTCAGCAAAATATTTACTTATCTTTTGAGGTATTTTATACTTTTTATAAACCATACTATTTTTTTATTGGAACGTTATTCTTAGGAAAGCGAGTGAATATTTCTAATATTATTAAACATATAAGAAATTAAATTAATTAAATAAAACGTAGCGTAAATTTGAAATTCGCATTAAATGTTCCAACTTTAAATGTTAGGCAATACGGAACGTACACAGAGACAGATTAATACATTACACGTGATGCAAGGGAGACATTAATTTAAACTACTCATAACTTATTACCTAAATATATTTGAATAGTGCTAAAATACCTACTAGGCCTGAAATAAAGGAAAATCTTAAAGACGAAAATATACATATAAAAGAATAGTTCATTATAAGGAACTTCCAAACGTAAATACGTACATATTTATGTACATGTTTAAAAGAACCTAATGGAAATGTAATAAAATGTATACCATTTTTTATATTAAAATTAAATAGTGCTAACAGATATGATGAATTAATTGATGAAAAATTTAATATTTGAATCCACCGCCAAACTAAAGATAGATATTTTACTAAAGTAACATCTATTAAATGATTTATATTATATTAGTTTTAAACACTTATTAGTACAGCATAGGAGAGAATTAGAAAAAATGAAAACCGAGAATTAGAATGAGAATTAGAAAAAATGTATTCGTTTTAATACTCGTAGCTCTTTAAAACGCCGCCAAATTCCACATGTGTCACCTTTCGCGGGTGGTCTAATGATATAGATAATCCTGGCGATACAGATAATTTATAGGCTAAATCTGGCAATCGTGGAAAAATATTGTATAGGACCAAATCAGTGTATTTATAAATATATTTTTAGTATTGCCAAATAGATTTGAGCTAAAATCTATTGTCAATGCTCAACCTGCCGTAAAATAGCATAGTTTTCATTTTACTTTATAAATCTTATGTGCAGATTTGGTCGTGATATACGAGACGAAAATTAGAAATGGCGTAACATAATATTATGCTTATGTAGTAGATAATTGTCGGCTATTACAGAAGTGCCATCAGTTACAGCTGTTAGATGGTATAACATCTGTCACATTTAGCGGGTGGTCCAATAATCCACTTAATCCAAAACTTTAAATGACTAATGAACGTTACTGAGCCCTCTATCAGTTGTCAATAAACTGTTACAATTTATGTTCTTAACTAATCTTAAACGAGAAAAGGAGATTAACGGGTGTTAGTTAGGTCGTAATGTGACGCTAATTTTTTGTTTCGGAATCGAGAAACGTGCGAAACGAAATGTCTTTTTGTAACTTTTTTGTATCAAAATTAGTATCCACAGTGGGACGTAAACGTAACTGGTGAAATGTTTGAGTGTGCTACACGCTTCTGCATACCTTTCTGGGGATTACAGGGGTAATGTTAGTATTTTTTTGTTTAATTTTCGTTGCTCTAATTGTTTCAGCGCGGATCGGCAGAAATTCTTTTTAGCGGCCAAGCGCTCTGTCAGATGTTTTTAAGGCATCATTAAGGTCTTGTACTAAGTTCAACTATTGTGCCAATGCAATTAAAAACTTATTTAAAAAAATGCTTTATTCAGTTAACAAGTAGTACAACAAAGTATCACAAGGGCCCCCGTACAGGGTTAAAAAACCTGTTTTACAGGGTACCCCGAAACAGAGTAGGTACTTATTATATCCCAATAATTGGCCCAATGTTTTCCATGTCATGTTCAGTCACTTTGATTTATCAATGTATGATGTCATTAATTAATAAATTTCTCTAATATGTGTTGTACAATAAACCCGTAAAATGTTATAATTAGATTTTTTTAAATTCTAATCCGAAATGGCGGGTAACAGCGTGCCGTTTGATCTTTTTTTTAACAGTAAACAAAGGATTAAGCGCAATACCGTGTGGACGAATCTATCGGTTTAGGATTTATAGCCGAGCACGAAATTGCATTCCGACAATAAACTGTGATTGGAAGTATCTTGTTACATGCTGTGTCCACATTGTTATAGCCATAGACAAGATACATTTACAACATTCTATGAAGTCTATGATTACATTTATGTCTTTATATACATAAATATTTCTTCATACTTACAAGCGAAAATAATTTTGTTCTACAGTGGTTAATGCTATACTAAGTTTACATTCTTTAAATTAGCGTTGGTTTTGATAGAGGTATGGAAATACAGTAGGTGAACCAAGCTACGTAGAAATGTTTGGATTTTGTAAGTTTCATGAATTTTTAAACCAAATTCAGATTACTATTTAGGTTAGAATAGGTTTATTTTTTCAAGGCATAGGTTCGTTTGTTGAAATACTGAACATGTCACACTTTTTTAATTAATCATAATATATGAATTCTATAAAATAAGGTTTCTATACTACCACTGCTCAGTCCATGGGATTTTTTTTTTAAGATACCCGGAAATGGAGTATAGTCTGTTCAATCTTCTAGTCAATACTAGTCGCGGCCATTTTGAAAAAGATATGTTAGTTTAGCTGGCACATATATAATAATCATGTATTTAAACACTCACTAAACATTTAACAGTAAACATTTATAACTATCATCATCAACTTGTTTAATGTTCCGCTGGCAAACAGCGATCACAATAAGGCTTAAGACCATAGAGTAACACCCGTAGACAACATTAGAGAATATCATAAACTAAACTAATTCCAGCTATACAGGGCGCCGAGTTCGTAATCATGTTATTACTGCGGCGAACACTTGTCTACAGCGTGATTCCTTATTTTTAGTTTTTTACGGATGTCTTAAAATTACACTGTTTGAAAGTTGAGTGCCTCGTTGGTCGTTTTGATTTCAAGCGTGACTGCCGATCGGGAGGTATTGGTTTCAAACCTGGGTGGAGCACTAATGGATTTTTTTAATTTAGATTTTCTGATAGTGTCTTGTAGTCAGCGTATGTGTCCGGTGTATGGCAATAAACTCACCATCTAATCGATAGTGGGACGTAAACGTAACTGGTGAATTCCTCTTAGGGTGGTCCTCTTCGGGGAATACAGGCGTGATGTAATGTCTTAAAAGTAGATATAACGTAAGGATATGTAAAAATAAGAGATATTTGGCACTCTGTAATCGCTATTTACCGCGTAAGGGACCAGTCATTATGATATAATAATAATATCGTAAGTATAAATTTTATTAAATATGCATTTTCAGGAAAGAAAAGTTCTTGTTAAGGAAAGTTTGTCTGCATAAAAAACACCAAAATAAAAATACTTTTTAGTGGGAAATACAAGGTATAATATTATAATGCGTATTTTGAATCCTGTCATAGATTGATGTCGGTTAAAGATATTTATTTATTTCAATGTTTCAGTAAAATTTGCTACTGTATGGCTAAGCAGTATCTATTTGTGGACCTATATCACAATATGTATTAATATTATTACCTGTATAATATTCAATAATAGCAGGCTTTAATTTATTCAAATCAAATCAAAAATTCAGCACTATAAATTAACATAATAACCAATAACAAAATCTAAAACATTTATTTCAGCTATAAAACGTGAAACGTCGAAACATACCAACCTAATACACATATATTGCTTCATATAGTATTTTTCATATTATAAGGTTAATAATTAGAAGACAAAAATAAAATACTGAAAAATACAGCAACAGCCTGTACAAAGTTATCTGCATAGCACAAATCGCGCGACATGCGAGACATTATTCTGCGAAACGACCAATGACAAGTACGCGTGCTATGTGTGCATGTACAGTTATACGTACGTTACATCTATATTGATGTGTGTGTGTAACGTGTTCTTTATTGTGGTGTTGTGTGAGTGTTGAGTTCGTGTGCGCGGGTAGGGTTAGTGTAGGGGGCGAGCCAGCTTCATACGCAATTAAACTTTAATATTGTTATTGTCGTGTAATTGGTTGAGTTGTTTTATGGGGGCTTGTGTGCCGGTATTTATTTCGTATTAATGTAATCGCGCATGGCGAATCCGTGTGTAAGCAGTGTTGCCAATGTTTAATATGTAGGTGCTTCGAGTTGCAGTGTTACCATACTTGTACGAGTTTACAAAAATAAAAATGTTTACATTATTAATCTATTTTAATTCGTTAAACATAAGCACTAGTTTTTGTTTTGCAATATAGTACACACCTATCAATAGCAGAAATGCTACCTACATTTAAAACAATTAAAGTTAATTAGGTACACAATAGGTATATCAAATACGTCGTAATAAAGAAAACAAAATGTTTTTTAATGTCGTTTTTTATTATATAAAAAGCATAGACATTGGCAATTATTACGTCGGACGTTATACGTGGCATTTAAATATATAATACACTCTTTGCTTGATTGAAATATGTACCTATTTATATTGTCATTATCACGGCTGTTCACTACTATTAATTTTTTTATCGTACACTGAGTTACGTAACGTTCGAAATTTAAATTTAAAATATCTACAGAATTCTTCAACACTGTTCGTTCTCGAAACATCAATAAAATTCATTCGCATAAAGAATATCAAGGTAACGTTTCTCACAGTTTACGTTTGTTCTTAGATTCAAAAATGATAAAATAACCGAAACCTATCATACGCGCCATCATAAAACCTATCAAATATGATCACAGATAATCAAAGGGAATTGTATTATGTAAATTTCCTCCTCTTAAGCTGGTGATCCGGTGGGGAAAATCAATAGACCGGTGCGAGAGAGACGGATAGATATATAACTGTGCGAGTGTAATGAGATAGATAACACTCCCCTTTCCACTCAGCTGTGTTTGAGGTCGGAAAATTAGACTATGCTTCTGAAAATCTGCACACAATCTATTTGAAACCTTAAAATCCAGTAATACAGTTGATTTTCGCTTTTCCAGAATTGATTTAGATTCTTTGTCTAGGGTGAATTACAGTTATAGCATTGTCTACGTTATTTCTTGGTATTGAAAGTTGAATTCAAATTGTCTAAAGTAGAACAATTTTCCCGTATAATTGCTGGTGATTTTATAATGGCGATAAATGAGAAGATATGATGTAATTTCAGAAGCGTACACTTGTTAATGTTTTTATTAGGGCGATTTGAAAAATGGCGGACTGTTTAGGCGCGGAGTTTCGGTTTGATTGGTGTGTATTATAATGAACAATGACGTAATACATACTGTATTATTTCTTATTGTTATACATTGTAGACGATTATGGGGGGATATGTTAATTAGCTAATTAGTTTTATAAGATATTTTAGGCGTTGCTGTGATTTTGAGTTAAGAGTTAATTGTTTCAGAAGATTCATATATCCGATACGGGATGAAATGTTTGCTATTAATTACAATAATGATAATATTGCCACTACGCAAACACAGTCATCTGATGGGCCAGAGCCTAATGGAACCAGGTAACAGATAAATCACACAAATACATATTTTTCTATTAAGAAAATTATTATTAGTAGTAGTAAATACTTATACTAATAATTTTACATCTATACACAGGAGGAGCACTCGTGGTGGAAAAGGTACCCGCGACCCTCTCTCTTAGCAGTCAGGGCAACAGATTCAATCATACTACGCCATAATGTCTTAACGCAATATAAATGAGAAATGTTCTCAGTATAACATGTAATAATGACATTTTTCACCATCACCATAGGTGAACGGGTAGCAAGGCTGTTAGGTATTAAATTCACCCTTTCCAACCTAGGCATAGGATAATAATAAAGTATAGGAAAATGATAAACAAAATCAATTTCAATCTAATACTTCGAATGTCTGCTAGGATTCGTAGAATATTACCATAGAAAACCATAGACCATAAACTATGCTTCGTTTGGTATCAGATACCTATGTGCGAATTGTGCTAAAATATGATAGTATATTATTATTGTTATCTACGTCCATTATGTGTGTATAGTTACACCATTTGCTCCTACATTTGAAATGAGAAATGAATAAAATATATATCGATATCAACACTAACTGTCTCCGACTCGGCCGTAAACAAGAAAAGCTCCATTTATATTCCCCGCTATCTCCCATCACGTGCTCATATTCAGCACTTCAATCAAAATGACACACGCGAACAAATTTCCAAGTCGTTAAATCAGCCAAAACGAGACGGCGGAACATACGAGATTGTGTCACGGACGGACACGCTGCGGCTTTTTATGACTTATGTGACGTGCTATAGAAATCTTTTGGTTATACGCAAAGACGTGGGGAATCTAATGGAAATCATTTCGGCTTATTTATTAGTAACACATGCAGTATCATGCCTGTAATCCCTTAAGAGGTAGACAGAGAAATGTAATACACTCTCTCGTTGTACCAGTTACGTTTACGTTTTACTCTTAATTAGGTGATGAGTCTATAGCCATATACTGAATAACTTTCTAGACTCCGAGCCCCTATTACAAAATTTAATTTAAGCAATCCAATAGAGCTTGACACGGGTTTTGAACCCAGAACCTCCCGATTGGCAGTGGCGCTTACAACCAACATGACAAACTTACTTACTTATTCATTACTTATTTTTCTAAATAATTTTCATGCCTTTAATTCCTTAAGCGTTATAAAATTATAACCCCTCTCATTCTCAAAGGTGACGCGTGCCTGAGAGGAACTAAGATCGATATTTACCTCAAAATTGAACAAATTATTTGCTATTTATATGTGTTCAACATGATCGAAGTAGAGGGTAACCACTAGTATATAAAATAATTACAATATTTTTATATGCTGCTGATTGATACAAGGAGCTTACAAAAAGTTGTATGTAGTTGTATGATATGATAAGTCTATATCTTGGCAAAGAAACGTTGCTATGTCCAGCAATATATTAAAAAATTATATGATAATGTTGTGACAAAGCTTTATAATGTAATATAATAAGCTTGGCCGCGCCAACTGCAGGCCCGTGTGCTCCCACAGCCGGCCGGCGAGTGTCGATACGGCTATCGCTAGATTTGACTCGCAAATAGCCACGTTTTGTGCGCGCCACAACACTAACTTATCGAGATAAATATCGACAAAAACAACACGTATTTGGTTAAGAGCGACCGTAAATGTATATATGTCGTAGCAGGGGTTTGGTTTGTCTACATAATTGTATTACATTATGTGCTCGGTGCTACAATGTTCCCGATGGTGAACGGTCGTGGCAGCGTTCGAGATACTGCACTTTGGTAGGTCTAATTAAGTCTAACAAACCAATGAACTGGCTTATTGACTGACTTACAAGTTATAGCTTAGTGTTAGTGATAATATACCAGCCATCTTAAATCACATTATTATACGATTTCTCCATATTGTCAATTCGTAGGAATGATTAAAAATATGAACTAGCCGCCTAGCTGGGAATGGTTGTAAGCACAGCTGTTGATCGACAAGTCCTGAGTTCAATCCCCAAATTGGGTATCGTTGGAATTTTGTAACTTGATATTTCTAGTAATGTCTCGGAGTCTGCATTTGTACATGGGGTATGGTAATAGACACACCCTATCCCATACTCCTCTGCCTACCTCTTCTGGGAATAAGTGTGATTTTTTTTTACAGTAAACATAAAGTTACTATCTTTCTTATTACTTACATAGTTAACATAGCCTGATATAGAATTAATTATTGGATATTTTTACAAACTATTATTATACAAGAAAACAAATACGAATATTGCAGATACCGAGGGAAGATAGGTCAGGTACCTACTCAATGATGTTGTATTAAGAGAATGATGTATGTAGAAGAAACGCGGCAGGCCTGTAGGGATGGAGATATTCGGCTGTTGGTGCCCCCTGTCTACCCCTTAAAGGATATGGCGTAATGACATTATAGTAATTATACTGGTATTATTGGTATTTCGATAGTTATGATACGGAGCTGAATACACCAAAGACCAAACCATAAATATTCTTCTATTACAAAAACTTCAAAATGGGGTTGTAAAAAAACCCGTAACACAATGTAATATGATACGGAAAAGATTTTCACATAATAGCGATGTATGGGGCGGTACCCTTGTAAATCGCTATTGGGACTTCTGAGGTGTCCCTTGGGGGTGGTTGTGTTAACTGGCTGAACAACTTATGGGTCGCATTATGGGGTTTTGTCGTAACTCCTCTAAATTGTAGCTATCACGATTAAAGTACCTATGTATATATGTATTGTATATTTTTGGAAATAGTTCATGAAAATCTGGACTGGTTCATTTGTGCCCACTGTACGCTAATAAGCTCATTATTTATTCCATTATGGGATGTTAAAGTAAATTGTGAAATATCAGAGTTCATTGCACTGCTCTGTCTATCTCTACGGGGATTACAGTCGTGATGTTACGTGACTTTTTTTATTGCTGTTGTAATAACAAGTGTTTTGACACTTTGACACACACACAACTCATCTACGATTATGTGCAGAACAATAGCTTGTCATTGATTGAATGACAGACGGCTGAATGTTAACAGTGTCAGCTTTGTACGGTTTTGTATAGCTATACATTTGTACAGCTTTGAGTAATGTTTGTATACATAATATTACATGATCATGCCAGGTGACTGCCTCGTTGGTCGTGTTGGTTGCAAGTGCGACTGCCGAACGGGAGGTCCTTGGCTCGATTCCCGGGTCTAAATTTTCTAATTTAGATTTTCTAGTAGTGTCTCGGAGTCTGGATATGTGCCCGGTATATGGCAATAGGCTCACC
>DWFO01003254.1:0-12543 GCA_018246595.1 Mimoniades nurscia nurscia | reverse complement strand
TTAGAAAATTTTTGTAGTGTTCGACCCGGGAATCGAACCCGGGACCTCCTGATCGGCAGTCGCACTTGCAACCAACATGACCAACGAGGCAGACTTTTTACATGATGTGGATAAAAACTTATATACCGAATAAAGAACTTTACGTTTAATTGTGTAACATCTTAAACATAGAAGTACAATGGAGTATTTAAGACCTAACCATATTCTCTTCCAGTCAAGCTATGGTGCTGGAAAGACGGAAGGTGCGTGCATACTTTAACAGTAATAATGAAATATATACAGATATACTGAGGATAAATACATAGTTGAGTTACACGTACAAGTTTTACTTTATAATATCTAGCCAGTTACATCTCTATACATATATGTTTAAACATGTTAATTTAACTATAGCTCACATATTGGACGAGTAATCCTACATATATGAGTACTTTATACGGCAGAGCATATTAACTCGCGGTGGAGTTGCTTTGATTACAAATTAAATGTGCCCAGATTTGCACTAAAACCCAAGACACAGTTGAGATAAGCAAAATCCAATTACGGGCATCTGTTGACACTCCAGAGTGTAAATAGCGCTGACGAAGCTCGCTCTTGCAATAATAATATTAACTACTGCACATAATTTAAATGCAACAGAGTGTACTGATAACATCTTTTGGTTAGTTATAATTAAAAATGATGACCTAAGCTGTATTAACATTTGTGTATATCAATCATTTTGACTTAATAATTTCAGAAGCTGCTTGATTTTTGCATTTGCGCCCAGCGTACAGCAATTAAGTTACTAATATTGGAATACTAATTGGTGAATAGTTGGATTGTTCCTCCTTCTCTTCTCATAGCACAAAACATACATATAGACGTGACGTTAGGTATCCATGAAAATGGAAGGAAAACATTTTATTGGAATGTTTAATTACACACGAAAGTACCGCAATAATAGAGATCTTAAATAACCACAAAAAAAATTGTAAGGAAACACGATTAAACGCGGCAGGAAATGATTTTTCCTTGAAATTGAATGCTGCTTATTAGGTGACTTCCTAGAATCAATATAACAAAATCACGTAGATATCTCACAATTTCCTAGAAATCTACTCAACGGCCGTTGACATTTTATGTTACTGTGATACAAGGATCCAATACATTAGAAACCCAAATGTTACATCATCTGTAAGTTTGGTGTTAGTAGTAAATGTGATTACCTACCACTTCCAATCATGTGTAAACAGGCCGGAAAAATTACTTCAGGAATACTTTCGTCTTAATTTAAATAAGACAAACTCAATTTCTATATTTATATTTCTATATTCCTATATTTAAAAGGTGTTAATTATAATACGATAGACGATTAAAAAGCTTTTTGATAGGTTATTAGATGAATTAATTTATATTTTTCATAACGATATTGACATAAACACCCATCTTTCTTCGATCATCGCGCAGCGTGAAACGCGACATTCTCAGCAAAAACGAACCATTCCGTCCTTTATCACGTCTTATGTTTAAATCAATTTTAGCGAAATCATTCATCTTCAATTTCGCACATGTATCTTAAACTAAATTGAAAACATTTGTTTATTAAACAAATTCTATTTTATTGCAAGCTTTTCACTCATTTCATCATTGTCTATGGACTTGAGCGACTGACTTACCAGAAACCGACACTGGCTCCCAGAGGGTTACTCGAGCCGATATCAGAAAGGAACAATAATTTAGGTAAATATTTAAAGAAATCGAACAATTTATGTCAATTCCGCAAGGAACATGAAAACAATTTCGTTAAACTCTTATTCGTGTCTGTTTTGATCCTCGGATATCTCCAGGGACCAAATCTATGGATATTTGGTATCTACCCGAAATATCGATATATTTTGGCAAGTCATTTCATATTCTAGCATCGAAAAACGATTCATGCCAAAATGAGATGTTTAGATGTTACAAATAAAAATAGTTTTGTGTGACGAATACGGAAACATTATGTTTCGGATTTTGGAAGTTATTGAACTTATTTCATCGTCATCATCATCAAGTTGTACTTTTTTAATATAATGTAACATCATTGCTGTAATCTCCGCAGAGGTAAGTAGGGAGGAATGTAGCTGATGGCTTTCTTTTTACGGTCTAGTGATTGCAGCGAACAATCGGCGGGGTCTGTGATCTCCGGGTATAGGTCAAACTTTAGATACGTATCCGTATGGTGAATTAGTCACGATGTTGTAAATAACTTTTGAAATTCTTTAATACTGGAAGTAAACTATTACAAATAAAACAAGAATAACTCATTTTTTGCAGGCAACTTCTCCCTTAAAACAATGTTCAAAGTCAAACTTAATACCAGTGTATTAACTCAGCGCTTAGTAATTATCTTGAAATGGTAATGGCACAAAAAAATCAGTAATTTCCCAGACCCTCAGCTGCGTGTCCTTGTAATCAAAATAGCTTTCTAAATGGGCTTTTACACAAACGAAAGATTATCCGATTTTAAGCTGAAAGAACTCTGATGCACGCAAATTAGAGTACTACTTAATTATATTTTGGAATAATTTCTGCCTATAGTATAGTTACTTGTACTCGTATATTCACGAAAACATAAATAACGACGTATTATAAGTTAACATTCAAAACCAATATTTTTTATATTTCAATTGTAATTAATAGATCGAGTAGACTCAAAAGGTCAACAATAAATTAAATTTGAGTTTTTTTTTTATTTTGTTTTTGACTGTACTGGACTCCTCTGCCTATGTTACCTCTTTGATGATTACAGGCGAGATGTTAAGCTATATTTTTTTCACGCTTTGTTTGTAATTATTTAAGAATCAATTAAAATTAAAGAAAAGATTTTATTTACACCAATGATAATAACTGTGTATAATGCTATATTACCAGTTTCATCCGATAATGAGTAAGTCGAGCTAAGCGCTGTATCGCAGGCGAATAATAATACCAAGACTCGAGTATAAATTAAATTTCTTGCTCCGATTTCCAGTTTCGATTTGCATAACATAACACAGCTTTGGAAACTAAGATCATAGGAAGCCTTTATTAGTAGGCGTGCAAATTTTTAATTGTACATTCCCTTGGTTTTAGGCACAAGAACAGTTATCGCTATATCGAGAATATTAAGTTATATTACCAGAAAAAATACATAAAATTATTCTGTATAATGCCTAAATCTTCCTTTAAAATCCCTACAACAGTTGAATCTCTTCCGCGTGATTGAACTAAAAACTGGGCATGGAATGTTGAGGATCTCCAAATTAGGCTACATTAGAAACGTGAAAGCCATTGTAGTAGTCAGTGCGCACAGAACTTAATCTGATTCGCTTACTACTGGCTCAATGCCTAATACATCTTAGAATTATCTAAGATGTATTGAGCCAGTAGTATATAAGCAGTATATGAGCATAAGTATAAGTATGAGCATAAGTAGTATATGAGCATTGAGCCAGTAGTATATAAGCTATTAAGCTTTGAACAACAAACTGATAACTATTTTAACCGTAACATTTTGGTTACTGTAAACACTGATTGCTTTTAATTACCTGCACTATTTATGTCACCGACTTTCATATCCTGAAAATACGTTTATGTTCACCAAGAACTTCTAGGTTTTAGTCAAAGTATCGTCAAAATGTGAGCAGAGTTATTAAAATGTAAAACATCCGATATAATATCTGTAGCAAATTGTCACGTTTAGTCGAAATACCGTGTAGAAAATATACGATGGAAAACAATTTCAACGCTACTATAGCAATGATAAATCATTATTTTATGGAAAGTCGATATTAAAACGACCATTAATATATTATGATAAGCTGTGTAAAGAAATTGTGTGCTCATCAATACTACTCGTACAAGTAATTTTATTAATAGTTGAATAAATTATTGTATTTCAACAAAGTAAATACGTTATGACGTTTATGTTTAACGCCACAATAGAATAGTATCGCGTTCATCGTTTATATTTAAATCCTAGTTTATAATACGAATCTGGTACTCTGAACCTCGAATACATTGTTCCTCAAATACATTGTTTCTCGAATACATTGTCGAATACATTTGTTCAATACATATTTCACATACAATATCAAATAAATTAAATGAAAAGATAATTAAAACTGATCATATTATAAAAAATGAAAATAACATTAAAGTATAACGTTAAATTTAAATCTTACTTGACAAAAGGGAAGCACATTACAAAATTTTCATTTACCCTCAACTATACCAAGTATAGCTTTTTTAGAAATAATTACAGTAGCCTCCAAACCAGTTGGTTGTAAATAGAATTAACGAAATATAAATGTTAAATAGTCAATTTGCGAAATCCCCGAATTAGTAATCATCATTAATAAAGCTATCAATGTTATCGAAAGCTCTAACGATGAGTTTTGTAAAATGTTTGTGGTGTCCGCAAATTAAATTGGAAGTGACCAAGGGCCGTGAGTCAAGTACAAAACATTTCACGTGAGTGCAAATGAATTTGATTTTCTATTTCATTTTCTCACATCACTTATTGAATGTATATTTGACATACTACGAGTATCAGCATTAAATTTTAGCGACATATGTATATTCGAAAAGTTTATGGGTCGGCAACGTTAATTTTTTTCAAGATGTTTAACTGATCGTAAATAAGGATAGGTAGAAGAAAAGGGATCGCAACCGATATGAGGTCAAGACATCGAATGTACGGCTTGACACTCGCTAACCGCGTTCCTAATGCAGATATAAGAAAGATAATTTGTGCGATAGACTGAGAGGTTGTATAAAATGACAAAAGGCATTTTTATTTATTTAC
The DNA here is from genome assembly GCA_018246595.1 of Mimoniades nurscia nurscia. Lineage (NCBI taxonomy): Eukaryota > Metazoa > Arthropoda > Insecta > Lepidoptera > Hesperiidae > Mimoniades > Mimoniades nurscia. The sequence goes on along the minus strand of DWFO01003254.1, from coordinate 7,733 downwards.
TTGACTTTATCACCGTGCCCTCAGCCTGGAAACCGATCACACACACTGCGTCAAATTACAATGTAGTTCATACCTTCGTGTACGACATAGTCAACGTCGTATGTGCCCACGCTAATGAGAACTTGTGCGTGAACGCGTCCTCCGATGATACCCGTAGAGATCCGAAATTAGTTGGTCCTTCCCGAAATAACAAACGTGAGTATACTCGTACATAATATCAAATGTATAGGTTAAAAATCAAACTTATTGCCGAATTCCCAAAACTGTAAAAATGTTTTTGGATACGCTCATGTTGAAATTATAAAGGTTTATTTTGACTGTAAGGTACACATCAATAACGAGTAAGCATAAATATTTGTAACAAACAAAAATATTCGTCTTAGATTAAATTGGCAAGTGAGTGAATCCCATGGCCCATGTGGTCGTCTTATGAAAGGGGACCGACATTTACTTTTGCTTGTTTGGGACTTGTTTGATCACGCCTGAGTAACGAGCAGTTTTGTGGATATTAGTAATTAGTACACTACAAATTAAATCAACCTTAATTATTGGGGTCCCTGCTACTAATTGAGAGAACTGTGTTTAGTCATTTTATCCCTTCGAGTACCTACACCAATCAAATTCTGTCATACTTTCATTTCTCGACGCATTCCGGAACTTATTGACTATTAAAGCTTTCGTTTTCATTCTATTACTCGTTACTGGATTTTGGTTGAACAAGTAAAGAACATGATTGTGTAGGACGGGTCGCTGCCGGTTTTTTCTATATCACTGCGACGAGAAGAAAATTCAAATTGCGAGTAATAAAAGGCGCCCTCTTTTCTTTGTAAATAAACACTAGATATTTCTTCTCGCTTTTCGTTTTTATAGAATTTAGAAATATATTATGATAATAACCAACTACATATTACGATTAGATAATAACAGCTTGGTTATGGACATAAATATAATATGCATATAAATATAAATCATAGGACACATGTATGGTTTTAAGTATTAATGCATTGTGTTATATTTGTTGATTTAACAATGTGGGAATTTAGAAATGAATGGCAAACACTTTGGTAATCCACATAATAATAAGTGGTCAATGTTATCTAAACATTTGTAATATTACAAAATTTGCCTAAAACTTATTGTCTTTTAATGCACCTTTTAACGTTACTGCTTAGCACAAAAACTGAAAATATGTCGCCTCAGTATTTGTTTTATCGGAAATTACATTTTTTATGATTAATCTCCTGGAATACAAGTATTTTCTTCATAACTCTAAAAAAAACCGTACAGTAAACCGTCGTGTTTCTCGAAAATACGTACTCCAATTCCAGTAAGCGACATAATGAATAATCACAACTTTTGTTATTCTTATAAATCTCTTATAATCTTCGCTTTAATTCGTAAAATTCGAAAAAATGTTTAAATCTGTCTATGGTCGCTAAATCAATTTATTAGGTACTGTAGCCTTCACAAATTGTTACATAGTCTATTCTCTTCTTCAGTTTTATTAAAAGTCTACAATTTATCTCTTACCACTAACACTGCAAGCGATTTTATGTTTTTATTATAAATTGTTACCTACGTATTAACTTTAATGAGTTTCATTTTAGTTTTAACGTATTAACTTTCATGAGTTTCATTTTAGTTTACGCCCGGTGACGTTAGGGTAGGTGAATTATAAACATATTCTTTTAATAAACAATTATAATAAATATAACTAAATTTTAGTTCACACTTAAATTGAGAGGGCTTAAGGGCGATCAGAAACTTGCAGTTATCGTGAAAACTCTGCTAATTCCCTATATTTAGTCTACGAATCGGCGGTAACATTTGAACGTTTATGAAATCGATTCGATATTGGTAACTCAGCAGTCACAGTGTCAATATATACTACGAGATAAGGCGTCAGAGTAAGGTCCGCTTCCGTGCCGACACATAACAATTTCAGATAATGGTGGCCCGACATTGACGAACAGTCAGCTGTAGGGATCATCACAAGTATCAAATTTGATAAAATCATTTAGGCTCACCGCCTATTCTGTACTGGGAATAAAATTATCTTATAACATACCAAAGGAATCGTGGGAGTGTACTACACTCTTCTGCATATCAAATCACGTGACTCACATACGTGAAGTTTCGTATGTATTGTAAAAATGATATCCAGCATCATCATGTCGCTATCGAAAAATATTTTCTAAAGGCATTTTCATTTTGTATCAGAGCATAGACATTTCAGATTATGCAATCTCAAGGCTAGGTGACGCTTCGCTTCTGTGTAGGGTCATGATATATCTTTACCGATTATCTACTTTGGTTTTACTGACATTACATTTAAGAGGTTACGTTACATTTACGAGGTTACATAATATTACGGTTTTACGAAGTGAATTATATTTCCAGTATAGCAACGACATACCTAATATATATTATTTCATTGCGTGTAGAATATATTGATGTCTATAATATTATATCTATAATGTATAAATTGAATGGCCCGTTGGTCGAGGGGTTAGTGAACCTGATTGGTGCCGGGGGTCTTAATATGAATATTAGTGCTATTAGTACAAATATTTTTATGTGTCTTGGTGCAAAAATATTGATCGATATGAGCACTATAGATCGATATAAAAATATATCAATACCACAAATACTTGTGGCCATAGGACAAATATTCTTTCCGGATGGGAGTCGCCCCGACGCCGACCTCCAGCTTAACGGGCAGGTTCCCCATTCAATGGAACATAGGAAATGGTAAAAGTTTCTTGTAGTAAATAAATCAAAATTTTGGACAGCCCTAGCACCGCTTCATTTCAGTGAAGCCGAGGAATATTCGCACTGGTTTGGTGATATAAATACACCATTTAATTACTTAGCCGTTGTACAGCAGAAACACAAAGGATTTTATGAGCTCGGCTTCTGCTCTCGTTGTCTCGTCTCCGTGGCATTGTGATGTATATCCAACACTCTTTCATTAACTTTACCTGTATTGTTCCCTGTATAATAATATTGCAAATATATGAATTAATGAAACGCAAACACATACCTAAAATAACAGCATGCAAATGTCACGAAGAAATACGAAAACCGTTCTCCCGACTGCATGTGAACAGCAAAAGATGTCATGGTGATATTCCAAGGCAGGTTAAATTTGGGCCGGCGCAAGCATTCTCGTGAATATACATATTAACGATATTGTTGTGTAGACGGACTGGCAAACATAGTGTAGAACACGCTCTTGCTAGGTGGGGTGACAATATGGGAAAGGCTACAAGCAGAAACTAGATGCGGCAAGCAAAGGGCAGGGCACGCTGGCGCTTATTAAGGGACACCCACTTACAACAGTGGACTAAGACAGGATGCTGATGATGCAGTTCAACGAGGCAATGATTAAATATTATATTTCCGTTAAAATAACATTTTTTAATACATTTAGAAAGACGAGTACAATATTAGAGGAGAAATAAAGTCGAAAGGGTTCATTTTTTTTTGCTAATTTGCTTAGTGGTACGTAATGTAACCTTTTCATAACCACAATGGAAAAACAACCAAGACCAAGGCTTCGACAAGACCGTCCGAATATTTTTAATTAATAAGATTATGATGAATACAATTCAATTGCAATGCATGCAATACAATTGCAATGCATTTATGTATTATACCTAATACATATTAGGTCTTGCGTAATTACTAATTTGTTATAAAGTAATTGTTATATTTATAAACTGTATCTATCGAAACTTAGGAAATAAACGATTGTAATTCGAATTCTAAATAATACAATGGACCTCTCCCTGCCCTATTGTAATATTGAAAACTTTCTTGTAGGATCAGATCAAAATGCGCCTTACATTCAGAGTGTTTTAAATAATTTAAATAACACGAAATATCTCTTTTGGGCGTACCGTCCAATCTCTGAATACTAGAGCAACAGCATTATCAAAGGGGTGGCATTTTGTTCTACCCTTCGCTTTATGGCACGTGAAATAACCCTTTCCGGCCGGTGTGCGATTACAATAGAGTTCAACTAACATTCGTCTCGTCCATGAAATGTTCCGCTCAAAATAAACTTTCATCAAATACAATGTTAATCAATTTATATAAAGTCACTTTCTCTTTTATATTTCGAAAAATTACTAATATATATCTCTCTCTTTTTCTCTTTATCTCGTTAACCTCTAAATGTTAAGCAATGGATGAAGATCGGGAATCCCTCATCGTGTGTTAATTTTTTTTTTCACATTTTGCCAATGGTAGCAGACTCACAGCCTATTCCATATGGTAATGTGGGAGTGTACTAAACTCTTCCGCCTATCTCTTCGGAGATTACAGGCGTGATATTACGTTTTAACTAAATATAAACGATGTATGTAACCGATTTTCAATAGTTACATATACCCAAGAAATTGTAGTCAACGTTAAATTGATTGACCTATTGACCTTAAACGCCAAGCCTGACTGACACTTAGTCCATTTCTATCCTTCGATAGAAAGATCGATTTAAAATTTCTTATAGAATTTAAATCAGTTACAATATAACAATATTTTATACAATTTAACCATTGTGACCATTTGATGGAAATTGTACATAATCAAAATGTACACTATAGGTATGGATGACAAACATTCTTTTGGACAATGCTGACGTCAATAATTGCGAAGTGTCAAATGATATTTCTGACAGGCGTGGATATAATTATTACTGTCAAATCCACATGCTTTGAGTTGAGAACAAGGAGGGAGTGATGAAGTGAATGTGAGTAAACGTAACTGGTGAAACGTGGGAGTGTTCTACATTCCTCTGCCTTCCACCACCACTCAACTAACGTGTAACCACTGAGTGTGACTACATTCTTTCATAAATTATTATTATTATAAACTTACATTGTTCTAAAAATTAGCTAGGGCATAACACAGTTTAACTATGGTACCAACTTCGCAAACTGTAATGAACCAGCAGCGAGCTAAGCTGCAACTTGGTCAAGAACTATCATTAATTTCAATAAACAAGTATACCAAGTAGTCCATTATTCGCGGGACCAATTAACTGCGGCCCGGGCTTTTTAGTTCGACAATAATCGATTTCGACAATCTAGAAGCTTGAAAATTCAACTATTAATATCCGAATCTCATTACAATCTTAAATAGTGTTCAGTTTATAGTATACAGTTGTAAACTCGCGTAAATTAATCGCTAGGTACTTGGGTATTCGTTAATTACGCAACCGTGCAAGTCGCGTAATTAAATCTGGCAGAGTGTTGTTTGCGTAAATATAATTACGGCTTACGCGACAAGTAAATGTATTAAGTGTGTATTAGATTTATGAAATCTGAGTTACAATGTAATGAAATAGTTAGCCACATTTTGATGCGTAAATTTAATAGATTTTTGCGCGTATGAAGGAGTATTTTATAGTTCGTTTATGAAAAAAGAAATACAGATGAATTGAGTAGGTACCTCATCTTTTTTGGAAGTCGGTTAAAAAGGGGGAGCAGATAGCTAAGACTTAAGTAATAGGTATGTGTTACAAATACATTAACATAAATTATATTAAATTTTCTTTATTTCCGAGAATATCAATCGCATTAGAGTCTGTGGTCAGAACTTGTGTCATTCCGAATACTTCATTTAATTGGTTTAAGTTAGTATGAGTGTCTTGTAACATTGAAAATTAAATGAAGCGTATTTGTATATACATTACTCATAACTACATAACTATTAATATCTAAATAGAAAATCAATAATCAATACGAATGTAGAATGAGCTAGTCTATGAATTTGAACGCAGGAGATACTATGACGTCACAGCGGGTCGCGGAGCTGGGTCGTGTCATCCTCGTGACTACGCGATGTTACCGGGACTCGTGTTCGGTGACATAATGCGAAAACGAATACCGGTGACATCGTAATAAATACATTTATCGGTTTTTAAATGGATGATTAATAACCAGTATTTAATTAAATATTGATATAAATGATATTATCTAGTATCAATTTAGACTTTTATGTTATCTGCCCAAATTCAGTTCCGCCTTGAAATAAGTAAAGGACTTTTCACACTTTAATTAACAATAAATAAATAAAAAGTAAATGACACTTTAGTGTACTTATTTCTCTACATTACCTTTTTAATTGAATGGAAATTTGACAAGTTTATTTATCAGTTTAATAGACACTTGTTAAGTTTCTCACTTAGCTATGGTGGACTGTGGCTCCACGCGTCCTATTTCCATCGTGATGTAAGTATGTTTTTCACATGTATTTAATAAAGCCTGCTTACTCACGTAATCCTACAGGGTCTTAATCTCTCTACTCCCGTCTCAGTAATCCGCGCCGATAAAGATCCTATTGCCTTGTTGATTAACGTTCCGTTCCTGTTTCTACAGTCTCTTGACAAATCGTTGGGGGTTTATTGATCGCATGTGATCCTTTCTAAGCTGAGTAAGTCTAGCTTGGATTCGGTGTCAATAGATTGCATGAAGATTGGATGAATGTTGATTAGGTAAATCTAGTGTGTTACAGCTGTTGTCGATGGAAATCTACTGTCTGTCCTGAGTGATTTGATGTGCGTCCTCTGCACGAGTCTTTTCATAAAAATAACCCTATTTACACGTTAGATGCAGTGACTTTCAGTTAAATTTTATTTAACTAGAACATGTTTTTCTATATTTTATGTACAATGTACATGATCGATTTTTATTATTCATTGGTCGGTCTAAAATTTCATTTATATCCGACACCAAACTATATAATAATTAATAATGAATCTTTGGACACCTCAACACTCACCTTCCTGTAAACGTTTCTGTGGAAAACAAACGGCTGATAAATTACCTATAAATGTGCACTTACATAAATAGATTCTTCCTGTGCATCCAGATACGGAATAAATACTTATACACATCACACAAATATGGCTCGGTTGGAATCGAACCTACGATCCTTGACTCGGCAATCGGGTTCGCTAGCCACTGGACGATGAGGCAGTCAAACACGATGCGTGCATCATGTATGTATACATCATGTAAAATCGCAATGAATAATGCCTACTAAATGAACATGCGATTTCTGTATGTTATTTAGTCTGTGTATAAAATGTATCGAGGGTACCTACCGTAAAGGGAGCCGACTTTTCTAAGCAAATGAGCCGTGAAATGGCAGCCGATACAGAGCTTCAGATTTATTCTATTTCGCATTCGTCTCGATCGCCCGACTCCGTCGCGGAGCGGACGGACGAGATATCGATGTACATACATATATATAGACGTAAATCGGGAAAGAATAAGAATTTATTTATTACGTTTGGGATACAGTGTATGAGGAACGAGTTTGTGCTTTGCCGATGCTGGAAGGGACCTCCTTATGGGGATCTGGTGATATGATCACGACACTAAGCGGTAAGGCGGACGACTAAAAACGTATTATGTATAATTTGGTGCTTCCTCTCTGCCTACCCCTTAATGGATGTGGCATGTGGATGGAAAAAGAAGACAACATTTACATTTATCATATTTTCTGAAAAAGTATTTTACGGTATTTGACGTTCAATAATACGATGAAATTCCAGTGTATGCCAGCAACTAAAATATTCATTATCAGGCTATGGCATTCCACTTCCTGACGCAGTCCTCCCCTGAGTGATTATTCTCATAATACTAAAATACTACTTGTATCATTACATAGTATAAAACAAAGTCGCTTTCTCTGTCCCCTTGTTCGCTTAAATCTTTAAAACT
>DWFO01003253.1:0-12544 GCA_018246595.1 Mimoniades nurscia nurscia | reverse complement strand
ACTGCCGAACGAGAGGTCCTGGGTTCGATTCCCGGGTCGGGCACTACTAAATTTTCTAATTTAGATTTTCTAGTAGTTGCTCGGATTCTGGATATGTGCCTGGTATATGGCAATAGGCTCACCACCTATTCCATCGTGGGACTTAAAAGTAACTGGAGAAACGTGGAAGTGTTCTATATTCCCCTGCCTACCTCTTCGGGGATTACAGGCGTGATGTTACTTTGTGTTTTTTTTTATTTATAGTTAAGTTTCATTTATAAGAATTACATCCCAAGGATATACGAGTACATACGGACAATTTCCGACGTTTTCATTATCATTAAACAATTATAGTATAATAAAATGCATATAAATTTAATGATATAAAATTACTTACATTTTGGACGTGGAAGGTCGAAACAGTTTATGCGTTATCTGGTCGTCGTCACGCAACTGCAACAAACATTAATTATAATTATAGTTACTATTTCCAATCGCTTTAAACGTACAAGATGCAATTACATACATACATATACATATACCTTCTGTATTAGCCACCTTGAAAAATAAAATACAATACGACACAATAATTATAATACAACATCATACAATACGCTTGAATTTCCCCGAAACATGATAGTAACAGACAAATAATATATCGTGATAAGTTATATCGAAAGAACATGTAGAATTAATACTGTCTTGAGTCTTGACAAGACCAATATATGTACTCGTATCAGTGTAGCTAGTTCAACAACTCAAAAATGTAGCATGTCCCCTCTAAACCTCGACGAGGTAAGCCGAGAAGTGCAATGCACTCCTATGTTACCTCTGTCAACAGTTACGTTCACGTCCCATTATCATATAAGGGGTGAGCTTATTGCCACACGCCAGATACAAGCTTGGACTTCGAGTCCCTACTAGAAATGTCATCTAGTAAATCTAAGCTAGGAAAATCAAATAGTGCTTGACCTGGGATTTAAAACAAGGACTCTTTGATCAACAGTCACGTTTCACGTCACGTTTGCACGTCACGTTTGCACGTCACGTTTCACGTCACGTTTGCACTTCACGTTTGCACGTTCCGTCAGGCAGTCAAGTGTTTGGAAATATTGGTTATAATTTTTTTAATTAGTAATTCTATAACTCGTGACTATACACATGTTTACAAGCAGGGAAATGACTGAGTGTCGTGTTACCGAGTTGGTTTCGAAATGCGATTTTAATTGATGTTGCGTCACCGGTCACTAAACTCCTTTCTTATTTCGTAAAGTCAACATAAAAACTTTCTGAAACATGGCAGAAAATAACTCCACTGCTCACCGCTTGGGGAACGGTTTTCAAAATAGGTGCTCGACGTCACGATCGTATAAATGTGATTCAAGTTTTTACGAACTTTTAATTAATAATTTGGTTTTGCTTATGGAACATTGCTTCATTTGGAAATATCAACTGTGTTTATTCTTGTGACAAACATTTAAAAAATAACGTGTTAATTCTTGATCTTGATTACGCGCCAAAAGCATTATGAATATATACAAACTTCATAATTTATTTTGTAACTTTTATGTTTTTACCGATAGAAAGAATGCAGTGCTAATAATGAATTGCTTATAAACGAAGTCAACTAACGTAAGATCTAGATAAAATATGAATGTGTGTAACAATAATCTATAAAATATAAATATAAATTATAACTAACATTACGTTAAGATATAAAAGGATTTGCCGAAGCAGTGTTCTCGAATATTGTCCATTTTCACAAATGGCCACACACGACCGACTTTAATTATTGTTTTACTCTTATGTCACATGAACACAGTGACTTTAAAAAATGAACTCAGCACTGGTCATTTTTTTTGCTGACATTACAAAAGCTGGAGTCCACACGTCGATACAGGCGACATCGTCACCGGTCTGGGCGGTTGACGGGCGAGGGCGGTACGTAAATTTGATTTTAATATCGAGCACGTAATGCCTGTTTGCTTACGGACAGTAATTGATACGGCCCTCTTAGCACACGTCTAAGGGCTGTAATTATTTTCAAATTCGGCGGCTTTAGTCTCCCAAATTAAGGATTACTGTAACTCTCTTTCGATTACCGTTTTCTTGTCCGGGTTGTTTGTATTTGTGGAATGGAATATGGATTAGAATTTAACCCTGTATTGTACAAATTTAATATTCTGTGACGACGAGAGAGCCTTTCAGCTTAAAATATTTATATTTTATGATTTAGCTAGTTTCGAAAATCCGACTACTGTTATAGAAAATATTGTACTTAAGTATCATGTAAATTCTTATGATTACTTTGTATTTAAAACCTCATGAAGTACAAATGTGTCATGCATATTTTAAATACTAACTTGCTCCTTATTATATTATGACTAGAGAATTTCTAAGGCCTTTGAAGAATGATTAACTGTCAATAACCATGTCACATAATATTTAGTAATAAACATGTCATATAATACCAATAAACATGTCATGTACTATCAATAACCATGTCATATAATATCAATAACCATGTCATGTACTATCAATAACCATGTCATGAACTATCAATAACCATGTCATGTACTATCAATAACCATATCATGTACTATCAATAACCATGTCATGTACTATCAATAACCATGTCATGTACTATCAATAACCATGTCATGTACTATCAAGAAGCATGTAAAGGCATGTCAACACGAAAATTACCTTTAAAAGGCACAAACAAAGGCTCTCAGACAGAGGAATAAGGCATAACTGCCAAAAGTGAAGACGCGTCGTATTCAATACAGGTGAAGCGACTCCCCGCTGCAGAGATTATGGTGGCGCCATTAAATATGCAGAAAAGCCGTAAATGTGGCACTTAACCGCTCACCGCCGTCGCCCGCCGTCTTGCGTTGCTCCCACACCGACCGCAGTTCGCGTTCCAGTTAATATGTCAGACAGCATTAAGCGTTGACATACGGACATTTAGATTATTTTGCATGTAGCTTATTAAATGAATGTTGATAACGAACGACACTGTCACGTACAGAAAAATATTTTCAGAACGCATACTAAACGGTTGATTTTAAATTAAATACTTTTTGTATTAACATAGTGAATTAATTACTCGTTTAGGTTTTAAATAAATGGTGATAAGTTAAAGATGTTCTGTAGATCATCAGTATTATATCTGTAGATTATCAGTATGTAGATACAACAGTCATGTCAAAGTTCAACTGGAAAAATACTGCTTTGCTGATTTTTTGTTTGGAACGTGTTGTAGTCAAAGAAAAAAAGCATTTTTTAAGAGACTTATAATTATAATACATAAGAAGACGCGACCAATTTGAAATTAGACAAATTAATATGCATATAAGCTGATTTGTATGTACTGAAAAGTAATTACCATTTTTAGAACATTACATTACATTCCTCAAGGGTACATTTACGTCAAGTATGCACGAAAGTTGTAAAATGTAGCACTTAACCATGCCACCGCCGACACCCGCTGGCTGCGACCACAACAGCCCGCGCCCTCGAGACAGATCTTACGCCCGTAATTAAAAATTGCTAGCATCTCACACATTTGTACTACTACTGCGCGTTACTAATATGAAGTGCCCGATGTGCCCTTGTCAGCTCCTTGTTTAAGTATATTTATACATACATGTGAATTTGGTAGAGCCTTGTATTGTAAATGTGTAGATAAGGCATCGCTGACATTATTTAGTGAAACATGGAACCCTATTACAAAGATCCGAATATGGTAATAACATTACATTCCGTTTTTATAAACGTTATGAATAATACGCACAGTTATAGGTGTCTGGTCTGTGTCGTCGTGGCTCGTGTTGGTTGCAAGCTTAATTGCCGAGCGAGAGTCCTGGGTTCAAATTCAAAGTTTTTTTTTTCAGATACTTTTCTATCTTAAGTTTTCTAGTGGTGGCTCGGTGTCTGCATATGTGCCCGGTGGATGACAATAGATTCACTACCTACACCATAGTGGGACGTAAACTTAACTGATGAAACGTGGAAGTGTATTACACTCCTCTACCTACTTTTTCAGGGATTACAGGCGTGATGTTACGTTAAATCATAAAAACACATTAAGAGTACCTAAATGGAAGAGATCTGTAACAATAATACCAACGGTATATTGTATTTTTAAGTTTCTAATTGAATTTTATCTCAACTTCCACAGATTACAAAGTTAATTACAGTAAGGAGCAAAGTAATTCAAACTTCAAATGCAATATCACTGTAAATATTCGCCACTACAAAATCAAAGTTAATCAACGACGTCTATTATTAAGGAGCGCGTGGTATATGTGACTTAGCGCCTCGGTGTCTACAATGCCATTATAGCAATCATCTTCCCGTTCATTACGCGAGATACTAAATTTAAATTAACAGCCCTTGTTAGTTGAACTATACATCTGCGAGGAAATGAATGTTCATTTGGTAAGCGAAAATTGGGAATGTCGCGACACTAGAGTGCTTCGTTAGTGCGAATGAAAAATTCAAGCAGCGCGCGCGGTTCACGTTTCTCTTTTATTAATAAAGCCTTGATTAAAAACAAGAATAATGATAATATTAATAATATTACAGTTAATTTTATTTTATATTACACTCTAGCAGGTAATGGAAGTTGCAATAATTCATACAAACGAATGAGTTTTTAAACGTCTATTATTGGTTTTATAATGTTCCATATTCATAGGAATATTTTTTAAAATTTAGAACAACATTCTCTTGTTTCTCTCAAGTTCGTTGAACTACACCTGAGTGGTTAGATTAGATTTGCATTCCTATTAAGAATATCCCACATAAAGGCTTCGCCTGTCTAGTACAGCGGAGTAGAACCGTCTCCGGCGTGTTTATCGTATCTTTAACGAACACTCGTAAACGTGCACTACTTAGCGTATTGTGGCTACAGTGTGTTCCAGACGTCGCAGCTGAAATGAGCTCAGAGCCGGTTTTGTGGGATTTCCGTTTCATAAGATACTCGCTCCGTCTTAAATTCGTGGTTAATATTTTAATAAAGAGTAGCTAATATTTGTTACATAATAGACGCAATTAAAAAAAAACGGATTTATATTTCACAAGGTGGTTAATGAGTTGATTTTGATAGACACATGCTTGCCAGTGCTAATAACACTCGGAAAATGGAATCCTATTCGAAATCTTCTAAATAGGTTATGGTTAATAAGATTATTCATTGGGTAGATTATGTTGTATGAAATTGTGTAAATACTGTTAAACGTTGCGGTGATGACTGAGACAAAATCAATACCTAGAGTACGATTTGCACTTAATTTGACTCAACCTACGTGAATTGGGTTAATGGTGAAAGAATGTCGAAAATATAAAAATAGATGTACTAACAGTACTTTCGAGTATTTATACAAAATGAAGCTGTTAAGTATGGTGTGACTCTTTATTATTATCTTCACCAAGTAGGCCAGAAACGAGTTGACAGGGGTCTGAAGATTTCCATAATGGCGTGTGTGTATGAAAAGAGTGATGAATGTAAAAGAAGCATCGAAAGTCTTTAAGATAGAGATATTTGACTCTCGGTGCTTCTTGTATGCCTCGTAAAGAACCTAGCGTGAAGATACATATTTATGTATGTGATGTTATTGTTATGTTTGCTTGATAAAAGATTAATATGATATGAACTTCATATGGAAAGTCTGTTAAGTCACATTTGGCGAGGGTGTCAGACTGTGATCTTAACCTTTCTCGTTCTCAGAAACACGTCGTGGTACAACAGTGGAATCATGAAAAGGAATGATATTTTAATAGCATATTTATTACCAATTTCATGTGATCCAACACAATTGTTAGTGGCAAATTTTCATAATGGTTTTTAATACGGAAGAAAACGTAACATCACGCCTGTGTTCCTTGAAGACGTAAGCAGACGAGGGTAGGACACTCCCACGTTTCGTTAGTTACGTTTACGTTCCACAATGGAATAGGAAGTGAGCTTAATAATGAAGAATATAATAAGCAGCAGAATCCGGTTATTTCTGGTTCCGGTTATTGGAGTGGAAACAATAACATCCTGCCCGAGACTTTTACTGGGGCTTACTCTAAAGTTACATAGAGGAGATGAGTATTGGAATCTCCTGTGTCTTTTTCTTTTACTAAATGAGTTACGTCAACCAAAAATTATAGTGTGTCACAAAGCAGAATAAAACGCAGAGCGCTAACACGGTTAGACCGCAATATCGTGTTTAATGGTGTGTAATACAGCGTACAATTTGCATAATCGTTTGGCGAAAAACTAACGAAAAAACCTACTTACATTCCTCTGTCTCTCGCCCCACTCTGAAACAATGTAGGCGTAGGAAATGCTAATACGGAGCCGTTCGGTACAAATTGATACTCGATCGTCGCTCATATAAAACACTGTGCGAGCGAGATCGTCCCATGAATAATAAAGAATCGCCGAATGGCGACACGGCGCAACGTGTTCCGTGCGAGGTCGCTACGGCGAATTTGTGAGCTTAAGTACGGTAGAAAAGTTTTCGTTTTTGACACGAAATCATAGTAATAATAATACTCAAATATCCGTAGATCACTACGGCAGGTCGCTTGCGGGTTAGGCAGAGGGCACCAAGTGTCAAATATCTCTTCAATTACAAACTTGCTGCGCTTTTTCTACGTTCATCACTCTCTTCATACATGAAAGTTTCGGAGATTTTTACTTATTAAATCTCTATAGAGCTTAGATTGAGAGGAAATAATATTTAGTAAAGTATACTATATGCTTTTTTCTTTTGTTTACATGTAGCAAAATTATAAAACTGTCAATAAAACCTTAAGACATACATAGGTTGATATAAGCTAAGCGAGAACCCGATATTGTATGTGAATTAGCAAAACATCGCAACGGAACCGTAGCCAAAGGCACCTTTATTCAGCTCACGTCTGCCATAAAACATAACTCCGATTTTTTACTAACTTATGTGCAATGCTCCGGGCGCCCGGCATCCCTCGCCAGTACTAATACCCCCGAATACTCCGATAGTCATAAAAGCTTGTTGACATAACTGCCTGCCATTTGTAGTTTTAATACTCGTAATAAAATTGTATGGACTCGTTTATGGTCATGCGTTTTATTTTATAGTAGTATTTAAAATTGAACTATCTTCTGCTGTATATCATGTTCTACTAAGAAGTATGACGTATTAAAATTTTCATTAGTGTCAATAGGTTATATGTAGATTGGGAATGACTTGGGAACTTAAACAGCATCAAAGGCTGTCGTGGTCGATCAAATCGGCGGCAATTTTTTGTTAACGTTTCTCTGTTTCAGAAGGCTTCTGAAAGTCATAGTCACATCACCGGATTTATCGGTATGTTTAAGTAGTTAATTAATGTGGCGAGCTTGATTTCCACTAACTTATCCTTTTTTGTTATTGTCTTATCTTACAATGTCTTTGTTATCACTTATTGCTATTCACACTGAACTACTCTTTCTTTCTTTATATGGATAATCAGTAGCTGAGCGTTTAGTGTTAAGGATTCCCGACCCTCAGAACAATTTTAAGGGGAACTTATTTAGGTGATCAATCACAGTGTGACATCGGTCCCAAGCCGTAGAAGTAAAAAAAAATTAAAAAATAGTACATGACCCAACTAGCGTGATTGAATAATTAATCATAATAAAACACAAGTTGTATACAAGATATCGTCAGTCATAATTCAGCATATCATTCATTATTTAACGATGCCTAATAATATATCATTAGCAGCCACAAAACCATTAAGTGGATCTGTCATCAAACGCAGTAAATATCACAGGGAATTAAATCACTTCCCTTCGAATAATCTTGCGTACACGATCGACGATTACCGTAACTGAATACGTTTGTGACACACAGCGTGCGTTTGCCGGAGGTGCGAAAATTTGACACGGGAAATATAGTCGTCTTAAATGCATTAGTATTCTAAACTCATCGTGGTTCATTGAAATTTAAGTGATTAATTCCGCAATTTGTAAATGGAATGTTGTATAGGTTTATTTATTTTCATTTATTCAATCTCTTTGCACACAAAAAATAGAATTTAACAGGAAGCTTACTGAAGAAAATATTATTAAGCAATTTGCGTTTTGTATGAATTTATTTATATTATTACAGATAAAGAATAGCGACAACAGCTGCGAAAATCTTTTCATATTTATAATACTGCCAGATCCATTGCCGCACTACATTAGTGGTTCCGAAGTGGCGAATGTGCGGCAGCGTGTTACCTACACGTGGCGTTATGTTTACCTGTAGGTACAATCCGTTCGCACAATTAGCTCGCCGCGCGATTATACACTCCACGCTCAAGTGACGTCGACACGACACGCCTCGGTTGCTGCTCGTTTGTGTACGTTTTGTTAAGCTCCTGTTGCCGTTTAACGTTTGTTAATTTGATTCAATGATGATTTACAAGTGATTGGAACTAGACAATAGGTGGAAGAAATATTTGATCTAAGAATGTATGTAAATGTAAACGTAACATTGCGCCTGTAATCTCCGAAGAGGCAGGAGGAAGCAGGAGGAGGCAGGAGGAGGCAGGAGGAGGTAGGAGGAGGCAGGAGGGGGCAAAGTGTTGTACACTCTCATGCTTCGTCATCTACGTTTTCGATCCATTGTGAAATAGAGGGTGAGCCCATTGCCATACACTGAACACAAATCTAAACTCCGAGCCACTACTAGAAAATGTTGTTAGAAAATCTAAGTTAGAAAAATCCAAAAGTACTCAGGACCTCTCGATCGGCATAATGTACATTTGTGTTTAAAATATAGGACCCAGAAATTCGCGTGTATATGTTTATTGGAAGGAGGTAGCGAGTAACTAGGTGGTAGACTCAAGTAGCTCTCGTGAATAGTACTATTTGTCATTATTAATTGACTGCCTCGTTGGTCGTGTTGGTTGCGAGTGCGACTGCCGAACAGGTGGTCCTGGGTTTGATTCCCGGATCGGGCTCTACTAAATTTTCTAATTTAGAGTTTCTAGTAGTGGCTCGGAGTCTGGATATGTGTCTGGTGTATGGTAATAAGCTCACCACCTGTTCCATCGTGGGACTTAAAAGTGACTGTTGAAACGTGGGAGGGTTCTACATGCCTTTGCCTACCTCTTCGGGGATTTACAGGCGCGATGTTACTTTTTGTCATTATTAATTAGTAATATAACTGAAGCTTCAGTGTACACTGGCTCAGTGTATTAGTTCAGTTGGTAGTATATAGTGTAGTCTTGTATTACTTAGTATCTGATGTATTCGAAGTTAGTCACAAATAGACAGTCAATATCCGTGCAACGAAGATCATCATCATTAGCCTATGGCAGTCCACTGGTGGACATCCGCCTGCTCTGAGGAGTTATGCCCTTATTCCCCACGCTGGGCATGCGGTTTGGGCATCGCAGGGCACAATTTTTCGCACCGCCTACACTGCTGCCCATAGGCGGCCAGGGCATAGGGATAAAAATATTGCATAGGCCTAGGGACACCGCTCCGTACCGTGATCTGCCTGCGCCGGGCTTCGTCGCCTCTTGCCACAGCCTGTATCACGGAATGGGGATATTTAGTTATGTTTCTTTTTTAAATTTATTTATTATGAGTGTACAGGAAATAGGTGTAGCATAATAGAATCACGGACGCTGATCTGTGCGAATTGTATACAGATATCGTGTCAAGGATTTTAAACATATTTAAATACTGGTAAGACTCGTTTCTTACTTTTCATTAAGCGGTTTAATTGATTCTTTAATTTAATACTTTCATTTTTATATACGTTTTATAAACTTCATAATTCTTAAAGAGGAATTGTTCAAATTTTGTATAAAATATAAAGATTCACGGCGAGCAGATGTTTTACACTAAATGGCGAGTGTCAAAGCGAAAGCACGTTATCTCCGCACATGTTGGGAACATCACATGTGCATTCAGCCGGTGTCGGAGGAAGAGCCCACAAAGAGTGCCGCGTCTCCGTCTCAGAGATACGGCCATAGAGTAATGATTAACACGAACCTTGTTTACATCATCATCATCGTTTCGTTCCAAAAGGATCATATCGTCGATCGTAATTACCTACGTGTATTAATTAATTTATTTCTTTGACAATGATTTTTGTATATCTTAGTTATATAAATGTTTAATATACCTCTGCCTATATTTTGTCATATTCGTAAATAGAGACAAGGAGTCGATGCATTTTTAAACACTATTATAGTTTACGATGGGTTTAAAGCGAATGTTCAAAATAGAAAATACATGAGAAACTGATTAATGACCTCTGCTAATTAATTCACCTGTGGCTCTCCGTTGAACATCGGTAGAAGCAAGAAGTCTGATTCAACAAGCGAGTGCATCGGCCCTCAGCAGCAGTGAGAAGATATTGTGCATGCATTGTTGTCGACGGCATTGTGTGCATCTCCACGATAATGTCCGCCACGGACCCATTGTCTACCTAATTGTTATATTCTAACAAAGACTCTGAAACAACCACACTATCCTGCCGCTCGTTAGCTCCGGGTGAACGCCGTCTAATAACGCATCTTCGATGTGTTCAAACAATCCCTCGGTGCATCAATACGTAAGGAAATTGGTTATAAGCGATCGCATTGTGCCGAACGCTTTTGTTTATTTCGTGAGAGTTCTAAAGTTAAAATTCAATTGTTTCGCTCAATATGATTGACGGCCGCGGCTAATAAAACCGTGGAGGCAAAAATTCGTAATACCATGGAGCAATAATGAATCGGCGGGAGCTCGCGCCGATATAGCGCTAATGACCTTCATTTTCTCATTTCCATCGGATCGACGTTTATTCAGTTTAAAATATCGGGACACTTGTCTGACAAGCGCCGAGAAACGAGCGCTTTACACACTAAGAAACGTGATCGAATTAATCGTTACCAAGTACATGTGTGATAGATTTACTAAATTTAACATTATTTAAAATCGGGAATAGCTGTACATATGTAGTCTTGCACTTTTATGTTTTTGTTGCTTTATTTCTTGACTCAATATTTATCTTAAGTAAAAGATTGGGATTTGTCTTAGTTTACCTGCATTCATCTACTACATTTTATACACAATAATGTAATTTAATAACATTGTCCCAAAAATACTGTTATATTTTGGTTCTACTACGTGTTGCTATTATCCACAGCTTAGCCGGCCAGTGGCATAATTTCATTGGAAAATTTTACAATTTGAGCATTCGTTTTAAATTTTTTATGATGAAAATAAATAATGAAGTTATCAATCCTTTAATGGTAGTTATATTTTCTTTATTAGTTAATACGTTCGGTGTGGGACCATTACCGGGGCTCGCGGCGCCGGTGAGCGATCGTCCCTCACCCGCGTGGCATCAATCATTTTTAGAGGGTTTCGCTTATCCAAGTTTTCTTCCTGCCTCCGTTCTGTACCAACTTTCACATCGAATGATCTCCGCTAAACCAACACCGACATCGACGTCTCGTTGCTGCGTTTTGTATTTTTTTTTTGTATAAATAATATTATCCCGCCGGGGAAAAGGGATTGAATTTCGTTAAATATGATTTGGTAATTGAATTGAAATCTCTCAATGTCGACGTTCAATTAAGCTTTAGATTTCTTGCTTGATGAAGGCATTTTCCTTTGTTTCACGGAATCGCGTTACGACTGAAATTGCGAACAGGTTAAGACTGAACGTCAAATTGACCTATTCATAAATATCTCAATAGAAAGTTAAATTATGAATTTGAGATCTTGAAAGACTGCACAAGCTTTTTTCGAGTACCTAGTCATTGTTACGTAAATGCGTTATAATTTTATTATAATACAACAATAACTAAACTATTTTGTCAATATGGAAATTGTTCGGTACCATAAAATATATTATTTAAAAGTTATATTCAAAAACGTATATTAATAAATCTTTTTATAAGACAACTAATATGCACGTATTAAAAAAATATATATAACGAATTGCCAATTTAAACAATTGGAGAAGATGGTGTTGATCATTTTTTATCAGTGCGTTACAATTTTGAAAGCAAAATATTATTTCCAGAAGCAAATCCTAGTCAATATTCTAATTCACTTATCTGATCCTAAACACATTAATTACACTATATCCATTACGGGGCTGTCACGAGTGATTAATGCTGATGTCGGCTGCAAGATTTTTAACTAAGTTAAGATTAAAATGGCTTATATTATAAGCAGAGCGGTGCTGGAGGCGGATCCGTCATCTCTCCCCAGTAAAATTATGTTGACAACTTGGCCGGTACCGTTGTTGGAGGTGTGCGAATTTCACGTAATCTAAGTAATGTGCACTGCTGCGTAGTAGGTTCTTTTATAAATCATCAATGACTGAAATCAATTTAACTACATATAACGTAGAATTGTGTTCTAATTTTGTTTGGTTATAACTAATTTAGTATCAGCTTTAAGTGTTCCCATTTATTGCATCTGAAAGTATTCGATGGAGGGTACAGTGAGGTTGTAGAAGAAATGTCTGGATGAAAGAAAGCTGTATTTACGTAGAAGTAACTTCACGCCCGTAATCCCCGAAGAGGTAGGCAGAGGAATGTAGAA
>DWFO01003252.1:0-12544 GCA_018246595.1 Mimoniades nurscia nurscia | reverse complement strand
CCGGTGAAACGTGGGAGTGTTCTGCATTCCTCTGCCTACCTCTTCGGGGATTACAGGCGTGAAGTTACGTTACGTTACGGTATAATGAATTTACAATACATAAGGAAATACTTTTCCCGTTAACAATGGATATTCAGCATACCCAAACAATCAATACTTCAAAAGGGTGGCTTGAGGGGCTTATTAGGTGATTGCTTAACAATGTTCACAATTAATAATTAATTCTCTTACACTGTTATGCTTTTAAGGTATCTTACGGTAACGTTTGAAGTATATTTGGCGCTTGCGACCCAACTGTGCGATATACGGCTGCGACCTTTGCGGCTGCAACCTTTGCGGCGGCGTAAAGGTCGCAGGCGTTGCGGCTGTGACCTTTACGACTACATCTTGAAATAAGAGACGTAGATAATTATATTTCTTATACTACTTATACATTACTACTAATCCTTCTACATTCCCGGTTTAATTTCAAAACTTTGTAGTTAGGTACTTATAACGCACTTAGGTTGAGATTGAGTGAAAACTTGAGGTAATTCTTTTAGAATGTGGCTTTGGGACGAGAATCAACTAGAGACAACTGGTTGCGCGTGTCAATATTCACACATACTAATATACTAGTACAGTTAAAGGTAAGGAAGTAAAAATTTTTAAAAAAAATGCAACACGCTTAATAGAATAAATTTGAAACAATATAAACGCAAAATAAATTAAACTACAGCATACATAGTACATAATATTTGTTTGTACATAATAAATTACCGGAGAATATGCGCCTGCGGAAAGTAACACCAAAAGAGTCGAACTCTCATCCTATTTTGATTTTTTTATTATTATATGACACGCGAACCTTTGAACATAAGCCCGCCTGCTGGACCCGTAGATACGTCTTAAGGTAGCGCACGCTAGCCCAGGTAAAGCCTATTCGCCCATGCTTTGAACAGTCCTATTTTATAAATGTAGAGCAACATGGAGCCGCAGAGAACGCATGACGCATTGGCCGCAACGCGAGTCACTCTGAAGTTTAGATCCAAGCGTCTTGTTGAATTTGCATAAATAGTTTATTTAGCGGGTTTGCGGCAACGGGGCTCGCTTTCAGAGGGTTCGTGTTTCAGTTAACGTTGACTTCTCCCCCGCAAGAACGACTCTGATTATAATTTACATTTTGATTCGTACTTCATAACTTTATTTTTTTTAATGTATTCTGATTTTGTTGTTGATCGATTTCAATTAATAAAAAAGTAAACAACACTTCAATAAAAGCCTAATTATGTCGAAACGAACATTTACTTGCAAAAGTTTCTAAGTTAAACCTGACTGTATTTCAGATATAAAAAGTTGAATTACTTTTTTTGTATTTTTAATAAAGCTGCATCTTCTAAAGGACCGATTAAAACGCAAAAAATTTCATATATTTCCAAAACGACTTTCTATTTTCCAGTCGAAAAGAAACTTTGTTACTTTTGAAATAAATATTTATAGAACCAGATTTCAATTCGCGTCCTTCATTAACGAGTCAATATGTGTAGAGATATATGAAATGGTTGATTACTGTTATAATTAATCACTCTGTGTACAAATAAATATTATGTGTACACCACCGATATTTTATGATGTAATTTTACTAAAACAATTATCTGGACCATCACATGGCAGCAATTAGTGACAAAGCAAAATCAAATACATACATTATTCAAATACATGTTTCTTTAATTAAAACTGATACTGCAATACAATACAAGTGCTACTTTTAACGGGCTATAACCGGGTCGAGCCCGGATATACAAACGGAGAAAATCTCAACGCCTTTTCACCCTCTACCAATGCAAACGGCATGGTATTTCCAATATCGTATTCAGCTAACGGGCTACCTTAACAAGCTATGTGCTTACAATTTGAACGAAGAATAGGTACAATCACGTGTATTTGCAGAATTCATCCTGTAATTTGAGAATATATTTTCTGCATTATTTACCGAATCCTATTAGGTAATTTGGTTCGATATCGCGAACAAGTGACTTTTATCAACGTGTACATACATACATATGTACATTATATCGATTAAGGAATCTCAATTTTTTTTTATATACAAATCCGATTATATTTCAACTGAAGGGAGTACTATGTTACTGGGTTAGGTTATTTTTACGAAGTTTAAACAATAAGAGTACTAATTTTACTGCTTTTGGACAATGCATTATATGGCACGATCTGCCTAGGCACAGCTAAATGTCCTGGCATGCCCAGCGTGGGGATTATGAGCATAACCCCTCAGGGGACGCCTATGATGATGAATATATTAGAATTAGATACTCTTTATTTCGCTTAGCTGATTTACTGACGCTTTAAAATCTGATTACTTATAAAATATGATGTTTCGAATATAAAAAGTTACACTTTAACACCGTATTGTTTGTGAGTATAAAACATATCCACAGCATAAAATCCCACCTGTATTTCGCCGAAGACGTAGGCAGAAGAGTACAGTACGCTCCCGCGTTTCAACAGTTACATAATGTTCTCTTACCGGTGTCCCTATTGAACATAAAATACAAACCGACAAAATCATTCCTGTTATTGTCTCATCCCTCACGGCGCTCATAATTCTATTAAATAGGGAAGAAAGTAAACTTCGCTACAAATAGTTCGCTTCCCCCCCCCCCCCTCTCCACTACCCTCTTTATAACGATGTCGATAATTTTAGCGCGAACGCCTTGCCGAGTTTCCCTCCGACCAAGTGCATGCATTATGCGACATGGCCTAAATAAAAACTAAGTAGGTACTGCCCATTGTTCAAAATTTTTTAAGATACAATTTAAAACTGGAAAAGAAGACAGCTCCTGAGGAGTATAGTACAAAGTATCTTAC
Source organism: Mimoniades nurscia nurscia (assembly GCA_018246595.1). NCBI lineage: Eukaryota > Metazoa > Arthropoda > Insecta > Lepidoptera > Hesperiidae > Mimoniades > Mimoniades nurscia. The sequence goes on along the minus strand of DWFO01003252.1, from coordinate 9,679 downwards.
TATAAATCCATTACATTTATATGGTTATTAATATTTTATTTAAAAAATCTCGTCTACTGTAACGTTACAACAGTAGGGATCCACGTGGACACGATCAACGAGACAGATTAAAAATATTCAAAACTACGCACAATTCAGTTTTGTTTAAATAAGCACATTATCCATATTATATCAGAATCAGATACCAATGCGAATAAGCGCCATCTGTGTTTTAATGATTAACATTGTATACATTGATTAAGTACCACTTTTTTACCTAATATAAAAACAGATACCTACCAATCAATTATATATGTACATATATACAGATACATGAGTTGCTCGTTTAAAGTAGGAATTACATTCGATACTAGCAAACAAACAGTCTCATAGTGGCAATGCGACAAAATTGATTGTCATCGTAACATTACCAATAAATAAGTTGTATGCTCTACACTTTGAACTTACCCCAAACCTCCCCAAGCCTGTGTCTCAACACCTCTAAATCTTTATGTACATCAAACACCACACGCCCGCCCAACTTGAAACAAGACGCGCCGTATATCCACGAGACGAATAACTTTCCGCGTGTTTGTCTCATAACAGTTACATACATTATCTAAAAGATTCAAATATATATAATACATATTTATAATACATATTGGAAAACATGGTGAGGCTAGATATTCTCTAGTAAAATGCTGTAATTATAGCGCCATATAATTATAAATATCTTTTGGTGTAAAGGTATAATGCTGGAAGTTAAAATATCATTATGCTTAATAACTGTAGCTTATGTGAAAATTACAGACGGTATATAAGAATGAATAATTAAAATATTATTATATCCTAAAATACGTAGGCGTTTAACAAGTTCTATCAATATTTAAAAAGTCAGCCATGAATAATATCCCACGCCCACGGTCCGGGAATCAATCCCGACTTGATTTATCGCTCTATCCACATTCCTTTCAGTTCGGGATAGTTTTTGTCGCGATCCCAAACGGCCCCGGGATCTCTTGAGTTATATCGGTCCTTGGCTGCGAAAATTGGGAATTATTTTCCCGGACGCTGAGTTACACGACATTAGCCAGAATGTCCGTGTTGATTCACGAGCGGGAAAGTAAATTAAAACATGTACAACTGTTGCATAGTGTCTTATTCAATTCTATTACGATAAACAGAGTGATAAATGGAAAAGAAGTACCTACATCCGAACTGTACTTCTAGAAATATTTAGTATTTATGAACAGTAAAATGATAAAAGTCATTTTACTGTTGAACACATCTCTCCTCTCACGATAAGAAAATTTCAAATCGTAAAAAACAAAAATGTAATATCACGCCTGTAATCTCCAAGAAGCAGGCAGAGGAGTGTAGTATAGTCCCAGTTTCAAATCATTTAATATAACCATTCAGTTAAATTAGGATATCAAACATACGTACCTATTAGTTTAGAACTCGTAAAATTTCATATAGATATACGTAACAACTAAACATAATTAACATATGTAATATAATAATATGAAATTTATTTTATTTTATTAAAAGCAAAATAGTTTCACATTAAACTTGAAGTAGCATTACCGTGCAAATGGACAAAAAAAATATATGAAAAAGCTGCCTGCCTTCGCTATTAATATTATACAAGATTCCATACCATTATTGGAAAGAAAAAAACTTACAAAAGACAAATCCAATTCAATTTTCCGTCGAATTTAACATGGCAAGGATAATCCCACTATCCATTTGCTATGACGAAAATAATGTAATGAACGAGAGATAAAATGGTAATGCCTTTGTATGGAATAGGAAACTGTTGTATAAAATAAGGCAGAGCATGCGATCCATAAAAATGTATTTTCGATTAATATCTTAGTTGTCCAGAAGATATAACATAACATCACGCCTCTATTCACCGAAGGGATAGGCCGAAGCGTGTAGTACACTCCTGTCACACGCCAGCTATGTATGTATATTAAACGTTGCAACATAAAATAGGAGAGAGTCTATTGCCATATTGCGTGAGAAATCCTTAAATTGAAATGCCATTTAGTCTCAATCTTAAAAAAGAGTGCATTCAGCAACGGCCAACTTCTGAGTTCGTCAATTCCAAGGTTAAGATATCAAGGCAGTGGTATCGTATATTAATATAATACAAACTAGTGAGAATCGTATATTAAATATAATAATAATCGTATATTGAAATACAAATTAGTGAGAAGTCGTTCGGTTAATATAGCAAAAAACTGCCAAATTTGAAAACAAAACAGTCGTTCCTGAATTATTATTATTACATACAATATGTACTTCGTTATTCGTTTATAAAACTTTGTATAAACATTAAAATACGAGAATGTCGAAAATATGTATTTGCGTATCGCTAGTATCAAAGTAACATCCCACACAAATTTCACTCTGAAAGGAATATCGGGATAAATTCACACGAACTTAGAACACTCTCTGTGGGTGTTGTATCAAATAAGAGTCTGGGAAAGCGATGAAATGGAAAATTGTATCTGCTATCTCTTTTGCGGCTCTAAAGCTTGTGGTTTTAAAATGAGAATAACATTAACAGTGCACACATAGAATATCAGACAGAACTGGGACCTATGTTTATTGTTAGACGTTCCGTGAGTGTTCCACATGTATGAACCGAGTTTACTTACGTATGAATGAGTTGACTTACGTAGATTTTTCTGAGATGACCCGATTAGTTTCTGACCTATACGAGGTCCTTCTTCACGAGCTCCCGCCGGTCGCAGCGCTCCGCCGCGACCTCGTATAGTTCCGAAACTAAACGGGTCATCCCGAAAAAAACAACGAGCGTCAAACCGGTTCATATAAAATAACCTGTGTTAATTTTACGAGTATACCTACATATGTATAATACATATGTATAAGCGTCATTATCAACTCCTTTAATATCCCGCTGTTGTATACTAGTCTTCTGTCAGAATGACATATGAGGATTGATTAATTAATTTTTAAATTTAATGAAGGACCGTCCGTAGATTTTATTATCTTAGTATATCTTACTAAAACCGCGATTCTATATAACACTATAAAATAACCATTAAAAAATATTGACTACATTCCTTTGTACGTTCCGAAGTGCGTTAGGTATTGGCACTCCATTACACTGAAATGAGAGACGGCAATTGAACACATCAAGTGTAGTCCTTTAGCAGAATAAGCGCATTTATGTCGAAGTATACGCATTTATAACAAACTACCAAACGAGGTGGTGAGCTTTTCAGTTAGTAAATTTAAGAAATTCGTTAAGCTTCGATTATATCAAAAAGCCTATTACTCAATTGCAGATTACATGCAGGACATAGACGTTTGGAAATGAGTTGCTATAGTTCTAAGGCTTAAAATTATAATCTATGTATATCTTAACATAAGTGCTTATTATAAAAAAGATGCAGAAGCACACCTATGGGGTTTCTTTCGCCGCTTCTTCTCCATAGCGAGGCATTTTCCGAAGCGGTGGTAGTTTCATCTTGACGTACAATACAACCAATTTTGAATAAATGACATTTGAATTTGAATTTGATTTCAATGCGTTTATTATTAAACCATTTGTTTTCACAATACACACAATTTTAGGATTCGAGCTACATACAGAAATAAGTCCATTTTAAGAATTCGACTTTAAAGTTCAAATGAAAGTTTTAAAGAAAGTAGAGGTAGATATTCTAAATTTACTTGGCAGTTTGTATTTTTAACTCTCCCCTAGGGTCTATCCTTTGCGATTTATTTTTATAACAAAATCAATTATCATTATTATGACTCATGTTAAACAAACAGAAAAAACCTTTTAAATGAATACATGATAAATGGTGCGACATGGGTTCCCTACAGATTTTTCTTCAAAAAGATAACAGGTCCACAGGTTGACTAATGACAAGCAAAGTGCCTGTCACAGTCTATATTTATCAGCACGTCCAAGTTAAACATTAATAATAATAATACATATTTTGACACATTTCACCCACGGCCACCTGATGCCGAACTAAACAGGACATGTACTATATTAAGTAGATTCGTAACCGGTGGCTAGTCAACTGTTTATATACATTTTCAAATCCATATTGTCGTAGGTTACCTCGTTGGTCGGTTTGTTTCAAGTACGACTGTTGCTTGAGAGATCTTGACTTGACATCTCCGGTGCTGAGACCACCTATCAACCTACCTACCTATCAACCTACCTGAGGTGCTATTAGATTTTTCAAACTTATGATTTTCTTGTTAAAATTTGAAGTAGAGACTGGTATTTTAGATTTGTGTTCTGTGCATGACTATGAGCTCAAACTTTATTCCATAGTGGGACGTAGACGTAACTGGTGAAACAGGGGATTGTAGTACACCAGTCTGCCTCTTCGCGGGCTACAAGCGAGGTGATACTCTTACGTACTTTTATACATAGATAGTACTGCATAAAAATACAACAAATACATGTTCTTAACACACATATGTTTGATTTTAAAGGGAGTCGAATCTAAGATGTCGGGGTTATAATCGAGTTCCTTAACCACGGGGTCTAGAAATCGGTCGGTCGGGCGACCAAGTACTTGCGATATTTTGATCTAATATGGTCACAATACTTCATCATTTGACTTGAAATTACTGAGCACATTCTTTTTCGATAACAAACTATAGATAGGTGCAATACTGGCTAATAGGGAATACAAAAGTCTCCGACACCTGCGTGCGTGGACCATGTGTCGTGCACATGTGCTATAATGTATGTAAAAGAAACCCAATACCTGTAATTTAATACTATAACTAATTTTTCCAGTTATGTTGTTACATATTTGGATATGTATCAGTAACAAATAATTCTATTCTTTACTTGGAATCGTGGTTATAAGTCGAGATATACATATATTTAATATCGTTTGTATCAAACTGTTGTATTGACATGCTCTAAATCCCAGTAAATGTTCAATTTATGTATACTTGATTACGGCGAGCAAACATTTTTCATAACGTAAATAAATCGAACGTTAGGTATTCTAATTTTAAACAAGATATCGTATAATTTTGCTTGTTGGTGGAAAGTTTTGTCCATCCAACTGTCATTTACTAAACTATTTAGTGAAATACGTAATGTATGCTTTATAAATTATGTTACAGGCTTGTCAAAAGCTGAAGGTTTGCCTTGTAGAAGGTATACATAAATCTGACTCTGGTGATTCATAAATGTCAATATGAGATAAACGATAATTTATTGCATATAAACAACATGGATTCAGGCACAGCTAAAGGCCCTGGCTGCCTATGGGCAGCAGCGTTAGTAATGCGAGGAACCTTGCTCTGCGATTCCCAACCAGGATGCCCAGCGGGGGGATAATGAATATTACCCCTCAGGGGAGACTTAAGTCCAGCATTGGCCTGATGATGTTGAACACGGATTGCTTAATGCACGTTCTATACCAACTAATGTTACGTGCTTTTAATGACGTTAAACGGATAGGTACAGTTGATTTTGAAAATAGGTAAAGATCGAAAGTAGTATTACATTTTGGAACTTCATTACCATGATCATGAACAATCATCAACATAAAGTTTCTTTTCCTTTTCCGGTGTCAAATGTAACAAAAATGCCACTAGGAATTTAAAGTAACTTCACGCCTGTAATCCCCGAAAAGGTAGGCAGAAGAATGTAGAACATTACCACGTTTCACCAGTTACCTTTTAGTCCCACGATGGAATAGGTGGTGAGCGTACTGTCATGCACCGGCACAAATCTAGACACCGACCCACTACTCAACATTTTAATGAGAAATTCTAATTAGAAAAATCCAATAGCCCCAGAGCAGGGATTTGGATACAGGACCTCTCGATTGACAGTCGCGCTCGCAACCACTACACTAAGGAGATAGTAAATAAATAAATAAATAAGTCCTCATAAAATACCCGCCGGGTTATTCACTAAGCGCCACTGACGCAGCCGTCGACCCACGTCGACCACGTGCACTGAAAATAGATTAACAATGTTAAATAATAATACTGGCGTTGATGTATGTTATACATCGTTACATACGATAATACGATTATCGGTTGAATTACAAACAGCTCGGAAGATTTATGCGTGACGTCATAACATCTAGTCGCACGCCACGGGCCGTGTGTCATATGATATGTATGGTAGTGTCTCGTTACATCGAACACGGACTGGTAAATTAGGATTTAATTAATAGCGATTTTGTCATGTTAATATTAATATGTGTAGGTGATGCCTGGTGCTCTCTGCCTGCCCTAGGAGGAGCCTGGCGACACAACGTATTGATATAAAATGACGACTCTAATAACATGATAGTACGTTTTACAGCGATTAAAAAAGAAAAGTAAATCGGGCCTGTAATCTTCGAAGAGTAGACAGAGGAATGTATAACACTCCCACGTTTACCAGTTACGTTTACGTTCCACTATGGAATCGGTGGTAGGCTATTGCCATACACCGGGCACATATACAGACTCTGAACCCGTACTAGAAAATCTGAATTAGAAGAATTTAGTAGTGCCCGACCCGGGAATCGAATTCAGAACCTCCTGAACGGCAGTCCCACTTGCAACTAACACGACCAACGAAGTAGTCAATTAATATTATATTTTATCATACTTGAAAAGGGGAACTGCTAGTTCCGGGAGGGATTACAGGAATTGGATTAGGTACAGGATTGTGCCCGCTGAGGTGTTCAGTGAATAATACATTTAAATTACTCAAAACTCTCACTTCTATTTCGTTATTCATAATAATATTAGTGGTAAAGCAGATTTTCGCATCTTCATATTTTTTGCTCTCGTTATAGATAGATGTATAGTATTAAGTATAGATAGATGTATAGTATAGTATTAAGACTAGATTAATGTTCATAACTAGAAGTACCTAAGTACCTACAAGTAAATTTTAAAATTACGTTGATACTTTATACAATATTAAATAAACATGGATCTTCATTAAATCTTTTAAAGCTGGTATAAGTTGAACGTTATTTTATACTAAGTAATCTTTTAAAATAGTACGAGAGCTTTTGTATCATAAATTTCTTTAAGAAACTATGTTCACAGTAAGTTGTTTGCAGGCGGCAACTTAGTAATTTGTTCGTGAACAAGACGCGGGAATGACAATGTGTTTCGTACATTACTTCTTCATATCAACACTGATCAAATTAATGGCGAGTGCGTGAACGAATTTACTTTGCTTGATAATATTCTCTTTTGCTTTGATCAAATAACAAACGATATCAAAGAACAAACGAGATATATTTAATCACGTTAAAGAAACACTCAGTTAACATTTTCTTCAGACTACAAAGCATGATACTACATTAAATGTAAGAATATTTATACTGTCTTAATGAAATCTTTTAATAGTACATGTAAAAATAGTGTAAGTGCTATAACTATATTTTAATTGGTTATTCAATTATTCAGTAAAGATATTTTTTTTATGCCAGGATGTTGTTCTTTTCTTATTTCCCAGGAAAGTAAGTGTTCCGATACTAACTTTTCTGATACAGCAAAAAATATAAAGTGATGATATTTGAAATTCTACATAGTAGTACTGTAATCTGATTAAACTCTTGATTACCCAGAATATTTCACTCTTCCAAGCAATTGGTTTCAAGACAAGCTTTCAAGATTTAAATCGTCACTAGTCTAAATGTAGCAGTGCTAATTCGTTACAAACAAAATTGACGACTGAATTTAATGCTTTCAAGTATTCAGTGTTATAATTATACTGCAAATAGTTAAAGCTGGGCTCACTGGAGGGTAGATGAAAATTTGCATATTAATAGTTTGTACCAATTCTTGGTCAACGAAGCACGGCACCATTTACCGGTTTGCGACTGAATTATTCATTTGAAATGGTAATATCATGGTATTGTGTAAATGTTTGAGTATTAATAGAACATTAGTTCGCTGAGGTATTTTAATCTCAACGCTTATCCTAAATGGAGGAAAGTAATTCGCGAGATTTGGCTTTGGGAATTTTATTAAAACAAGTTTTATCGACGGTACAGAACTTGACACGCTTATATCTCTCATGAACTGGTTCGAGAACAAATCTATACGCACTTAAGATTTTCATTAAAACTTTTTGTAAGGACCACGCGGAAATACGGCGAAAGTTATGGGAGTGTGGATGAGTCACTTGTTAGTTGATTGTTATACAAGGGAATAAATATGTAGCTTCATTTATTTCATCATCTTCAGATAACTATTGATTCCGAGCAGAGTCTGGATAATCGGTCAATGTTATAGTTTAGATTTATGGCGTAGTGTGTATGGTATGCCTATGGTATCTCTCCAATTGAAATACATACAACGAAACATTTCAGCTTACGTGCCGACGCATTAGAAACTGATGTTCATGATAGAAAGTGTATATACTACGTTCTCGTCATATTGGTCATCATTCCTCCTCAGTTCTCAGCATTCCTCAGAAAGATATTACAGTGGGAATAGAAAACTATTCAACTCTCAATTTCAATTTCAAATTCATCTGTCACCACACATACGCGGCACACGGTGTGGACGTCCGGCGACGTATGGCGGGACCATATTGGACTCTTTAGTCACCAAAAAGGTTATATATATTTTATTTACATATGTCGTCGGAAATACATTTATATACGCTATGGAATGATGAGATAAATATACAAATATTTATATTGAGATTTTATATATTTATACATTTATGACTGCCTCGTTGGTCGTGTTGATTGCAAGCGCGACTGTCGATCGGGAGGTCTGGGTTCAAATCCCGGATCGGACACTAATGGAATTTTATAATTTAGATTTTCTAGTTGTGGCTCGGAGTCTGAAAATAGGCCCGATTTACGGCAATAGGCCATCTATTCCATAGTGAGATGTAAACGTAATTGGTGAAACGTGGGTGTATAGGTACAACACTCCACTGCCTATCTTTTCGGGGATTACGGGCGTGATATTACGTTTATACATACATAATTTTTTATAAATCTGTTCATGCACAAAATTTTATTCTTCTGAAACATTATACTTATGTATAGGGGAACTAGGGGTATGATGGGGACGCTAAGAGAAAACAATGAAAAACTACATTAAAAATCAACATAATATTTACATATATTTATGGCAATTCAATTTCTTAATCAACTACAAATGTACATAGTCTTAGGACGAAAATTTTATGACAAATTTAAAATAATCATTATTTTTTAAGAACGCAAAAAAAACCGTCTTGCCCCGTATGCGGGGTAAGATGGGGAATGATAAATGGGGTTAAGGGGCAAGATGAGATTCTCATTCATCTTCACAGAACATGCATATGAGTACTTCTTCTAATTCTTAATCATTCAACCCTGCACATGTAGTATGAGCCCACCGCCCACAAAGTTGACAATTTATTGACATTTCTGACATAATTTTTTGACATGACGCTACAAAGTTGTTTGAGGAACACCATATTCTGAAGCTGCCTTTCTTTATCGTGATTCTTTACTCAAAACTTTATCTATAGCTGCTGTCATGACCTGTTGTGACCACTCTCCTCTTTTTGTCATTTTTTGTAGTTCCTAGCCATGTTTAATCTGAAAAAACAAAATAAGGTATGTTCGGGTAAGATCGGACTAGGGGTAAGATCAGATAATTCAAATAACTATCAAACGCGCCATTATTTTTTAATTCTGATAACAAAATATAA
>DWFO01003251.1:0-12545 GCA_018246595.1 Mimoniades nurscia nurscia | reverse complement strand
GCTCACCACCTATTCCATAGTGGGACGTAAACGTAACTGGTGAAACGTGGGAGTGTTCTGCATTCCTCTACCTACCTTTTCGGGGATTACAGGCGTGAAGTTACGTTACGTTTTTTTTACGTCTTTGTTTAAACTACATATAAACACTGTAATGTTTATTCATTCAAGGGACATTCACTGGAAATCCCTATTTTAAAAATGCAGACTTGACATCTTTACTATAGGAAGCTGATTATGAATGTCCTGTTAATTTGAATGACTTATAACGCTATCTCCGAATGTCATCTATGTTGCATATTTTCAGATTAATTGTGAACAGATTAGCATCAGAAATATCTATTTCTTTGAAAAATTACCATTAACTATCCTTAGTTACGTAAGATCTTCATAGATTATATTGATTCTTATTAACCAGTGAACAAATTATGCTTTGAAGGACCTGATTAGAATCTTTACATGCTGACGGTTGGCTAGAAATTTTACTTATCCACGGTGGAATAAGCTCGGGGGATATGATCCGAGGCCTTACCTGCCTTGCTTTCCCGTGGTTTATAGAAACAACAATGTCCTCAACAGGGAGATTAAGACGGTTTGATAAAAGCGTATTAAATAAGCAATTTTTGCGTAAAATGACCTAGTCCTTTTGAATGTTTACTACTGAATTCGTTTGTAAACGAAATCACAAAAATATGATAATAATTACTTACGCTGGTACAAACTTATGATAAGCAAACGAAAGCCGGGTTGAAGGTAGGAGGACATTTATTTAATTTATTTCCTACCAAAACATAAAAACGTAGATCTGGGCCACGATACTGCGCACTCACAATTGAAATAGAAGCTTAATCGTTTCTGATAAGACCTATGTTTGAATACCTCTGCTTTTATTCTGCTCTGAAATCTATTTGTTAGCCTGTCACGTGGTTCTAATATTATTCTGGAGGTCTGTTGCCCTTAATTGAGCATAGCTTACTGTTCAATTTGATGCTGTTCTTAGTCGTATATAACTAGTAACAAACCGTAGAACAGATATCATATTTATATCCTTAGGGCAGTCTGCTTACGGGGAAGTCAAAGAGCAAAAAATTTTCTCTAACAACCTTGACGGGTTTTTCCTACATCTATACATGATACATTTGCGCCGATTTTGCAGCCTTTTAACTTGCTCTTTAGCAAGTATCAAGACAAACATTTTTGTCTAAGAGAAAACTTCAAATGGTCACTGACTAATCGCAATCCTAGGTACTAAATAATTAAGCCTGGCGTTTTGTTAAGCGTAATCAGGCCTTTTACTCCGTGTAACAATGAAATCTTCAATGACACAAACGTGTCATGTTACGATGGCTTTGCTGCATGAAGTTAACAAAAGTGCATTGTTGAGTGACCTTTATTTTCTGGCTGCTATAATGATATTATCCTGATTTATGTAATTTCAGAATTAGAACTTGTATTTTCATTCATTATTATCGTAAACCCTGACTACGATATAGAAGGCCAGTTAAGATTAAGAGAGACGGCGTAGAACTAATGGAAGGATAGTTCACTTACAACGATACCCAAAGGTTCCCTCCCACTGCTTTGTTATGCGCTATGGTGTTCCTACCGACATGTTTATCTGTATTACCAAATCGCGTATAAAAATATTGCGAATAAAAAACGTTACGTAATGGAAATTTTATACTTTTTACAAACTAATAATTAAACTTAAATACACCACAACTTAAAGATAATCAAAAATTTTTATTCAAATAATTATATTTCATCATACTAAATAAATTGTGTATATGCATCAGCATTATTATCAGCCTAATGCAGTACATTACTGAACATAGGCGTCCCCTAACAGATTATGCTCTTAATATCATACATCGTTTGTAACGAGGGGAGGTCAAAAAGTTTGCGGAATGGCGATGATGGAGGGGGGTAAGGCGTCTTGTTAGTGTATCATATTGTTTTTGTGTTTGTATATCTTGTTATTGTTAAATATTTCAAATTTCAATCAAATCGTGTCATTAGCTTTCGAGTTATTAACGAGCAAACAAGTCAATCGGGAAGAAACTAGCCACTATGGAAAAAATTGATATTTGTTAATGTTAATTAAAGTTCTGAAATTCGTAATATGAATCTGAGGAAGGATGAAGGATGAAAGTTGAATGTTGAAGGTGTTCTCATTCTAACGTCATATCATGTATAAGAAATAAGCAGTCGTCGTTATTACTATTCTAGTAAAAGAGTAATCAACGAAGAGTACTCCAACACAGTGCCTAATACACTGTTTCTCTTAAATGTTTCATACATCTCCATCGTATCCGAAATCCTTTTTGAGACTGACTGTGATTATACATTAAGTTGTGAATTTACTGTCGTGTTAAAATTCCTCTAAGCTGTACAATGAATTAACAATATACGTTGTTCAATATTATAATTATTTGCCAAGTCTCTGATGGCTAATCATTGTTAGCGCGAATCACAGAGTCTTCTAGTAAGTTCTACTTTTTTGCCGTGAACATAAAAATATTGTTGTCCTTGTCTAGTACGATACATTTCCCACGAGCGTAAGAATATAAAACTATACTATCTTTGTCACAACATAGAGCAGTTACCTAGTTTTCTTTCTAACCACTAAATATATTACATAAGACAAATGATAGGCGGTTTTTTTTACTTTATTCATGACAATTAACATTAAGCTATGTTCAATTCATATTTCAATATTTACCTCTAACTTCACAAAGTTATGGGACTCCATAGGCGCGCGAAATCTTCCACCTTGAAATTGACCAGCTGAAAACCTTTTTTTTCTTGAAAGACCTTAACCCTTATAATTGTAGGGGACGCGTATCAAACAATGAAACCATAAAAGGATAGATGCCCTTGAAGGTAAAGATAACTTTTTTTCTAATTTTAGTATGTTACATTAATTGATTTAAAAGATGCTTAAGCACACCTATGGAGTTTCTTTGTTTATTTGAATTTGTATTTGAATTTGATCAATACTTTTTGTACCGAAAGATGAAGTTAGGAAAATGATGGACAAACCTTATTTTATACATTAACTACATATTACGTAAATGACATGTGACGATCGGGTGTCGTTCGAGATAAATGAAGTCGAAGACGTTTCTTAAAAATTGTGACATCGAGAATTCTCCCCAAATGTCAAACAAGCTGCTGTAGCCTTTGGAATGATTCCAAAAATGTTATTTGTTACTGTGCACGCTTTCAGTTGGCTTCCGTTTGAGCGACATTTTGCCTTGATTTGGAGGTAGCTGAAGTTATATCGGGGTTGAATCAGGAAGTGGTTTCCTTGCATCAATTCTCTATAAATAATATTACATCAACTACGGAGTTGATATCGTTTTAATCTAATCAAATATCCAACTCATCACATCGTTAATCCAATATCAAAATGATATTATAGAATCGTCTCTTTGTTTTTATATAATTTTGTATTAGTATTGAACCTTCAGACGGTAACTACGCATTTTTTCATTAACAAACCAGGTTTACCAACTTCCCAAATTAATATATTGAACAGTTTTATGAAGGCGATTATACAAAAATCGTTGCTAACTTTATAATTCAGTTTTCCACTCCGGAGGTTTGGAGTTCGAATATTGGTACTGGTCTCGGTCTTTAAAGACTTAGGTATATTATTTTTAACAATTATCAATATAACGGTGAGGAAAACATTGTGATGAAATCTACGGGTAATGATATTTGTTATAATCTATAAGACATCTGAAGCCTTCCAACGCGCACTTGGCTAGCGCGCCAGTCTAGGAGTTTGGATTTGTGCCCGGTGTTTAGCAATAGCCTCACCCTCTAATCCATCGTGAAAAGTAAATGTGAAACGTGGGAGTGAACTGCATGCACACCTCTGCTTACCTCTTCGGGGTTTATATTGCGTGATTTCTTTTGTTTCATTTATTTGTAAGGATTCTTTCTTAGGCGCAGGATACACTCAGCCTTTAGCGACACGATTGTTATAAACAGTACATCATCCAGAAATTGAATACATATTATCGTCTGTTACTATTCACTGTTACAATGGATAGTTCTGCTACTTCATTCAGAACTTCCTAATAATATAAACTATCAATTGATACGAAAAGCAGTATAATTTTCAACAAACAAAAGATGGTCGTGCACAATTTTAAATATCAGCACATACTGGCCACTAGCTTCAAGCTTATGGGATTATGGCGAGCGCTTGTAGGACAATCTGCGTCCCACAAAAGCAACCCTTTCAAAGGCCTTTGTCGTTCATTGTTTTTTTTATCCGTCAAAGCGAGTAACTGAATAGCTGCTTAATGGTTTCCATACAATACTTAATGGTGCTATTCTGTTCGCTAGCGCACAGTACGATTTACCTTTCAGTAATGCACACACAAACACACATATACAAAAATGCATGCAATACATCATACACAAAAAATGATTCTCTGAAATAGCGCTAATTGAAATAGTTGCAGTATGTGTGATGCAGCAGCAGATATCCGTGTGAATGTGTCCCAAATTGTAATTATTGTATGATATATTATTAACCAACTGCCTGTGACGAAATTTAAAAATAATATTATTATAATTGATACATAATTAGTACATTCAGTGAATTGAATAATACTGAAAGTATTCGAAAGATAACAAGATAAGATACTGAATTGGCTAAATATTCTAAGTACGTAAATATCAGAGTATGTAGGACAACATGATTTAAAAAAAGTAACTACATGCCTGTAATCTCTGAAAAGGTAGACAGAGGAATGTAGTATACACTCACGTTCCACCAGACACGTTAATGTCTCACAATGGACATAAGCCTAATTAAGCCTATTGCCACACACCGGGCACAAATCCAGCCTGGACGAATACTAGAAATGCTTATTAAAAATCTAAACTATAAAATCTAATAGTACACGATCCGGAATTTGAACGCCTGAGCTCTCCATCGGCGGTCGCGCTTGCAATCACTTAACCAACGAGACAGTTAAAAAAACTTCAAGAAGAACATTTTTATGTCACATTAACAGTGACTAGTATTTTCATTATTTGTGTTAAAATCACGACAGAGGTCTACGATCCACTAGTAATCATAAGCTCGACATTCCACTGCATAGAAGTGATTTGCTTATATACTCATTTATCATTCAAGCAATACTACTCTGGCACGCCTTTCCTGATAATATCAGACGAGCTCCGAGCAGACGCGCGTTTATAAGGTTGGTCCGCGCGTATTTTTAGACAACAGTTGATTCTTAGTCACACTGTCATCATTCTTTGTCATGTACATATAAGTATTTGTTCTGTCCGTATGTGTTATATGATTATTTCGTATCATTATTATTATGTATGCATTAATTGCAATATATGTATATAACAAATTACGTATTTTTTGTACATTATGTTTAATATATGTATATCGCTTCTGTAGGTATGTACTCGTACATACGTAGGTATATACTCATATATGTAAGAATAAGGATAAGAATAAGGATAAGAATAAGAATCTTATATTTTTATTGGAGTTAGGTGAGCGCTTATCACACACTCTCAACATCACAAGGGTTGACTGGTAGAGAATGCCATTAGGCATTAAGTACGTCCTTGCACCCCCTGAGTTTTTGGTGTTACACAAGAAATAATAAATATATAAATAATTATATGACTCTTTGCAGTAAAGCAAAAGTGTTTCAATTCCATATTAATTAGTATCAGCTCTCTGTCTGACAATCAGCTAGATGTCCGTGTTCTGGTGGAGTCGCGGAAGCGTGCGCAAGCGTTCCCGTGGATCCGCCGCGTAGTGGCGCGATGGAACACCGTCAGGTTTTTAGTCGGTTAGAACCCGACACAACCTATCGTCAGCCCCGTGGCGGTAGGCACTCGACCTGAGTTTTCCTGACGAAAAAAAAAGATGTCTGTGCTTCCAATGCTGATGGGATGCGGCCATAGGCCATATGTAAGTAAGAATGTCTGATCCAAACAATGTGAAGCGATCCTTTAAGGTGACATTCTATGGTCCTCGCCTGATATAATAAATGTATTGGAGAAACTTGAATAGTCGAAGTCGCATAAAGGATTTCTCAAACTTTCATAAAGAGTGAAAGTTTTGTAGACCACAGAACAATCGCATCTCTTAAGCCAAGAAGTAAAAGCTTAAGAATAAAACTTTCACAGTATAATTATGTCCCTGTAATCTAAGACCGCCTTTGTTGCTGGTAATTGCGCGAACTCGTGTTCCGTGAACTGGGACAGGCTGGAGGCCTTGGCAATCTTACTGCCACCATTTAGGTCATCCAGGCGAAACTTGTTCGAAGATACCGATTCTCTACGGGTTGTATCACGATGATGTTGACGTTCTTCGTGACTTCCTGTATAGATTTTGTATCATTTTCCGCCCCTAGATAACTTAGGTAATATTTTATACGTTTTTATTAATTAAACGTTGTCTTCATCTATACTTAACTATAACAGTTATAGGGATAAATTCCGTGTCACCGTATTTGTTTGGTTATAATTATAATATAGTACATATTTATATGCTTATAATGAAAAATTTAGAAAATTATGTTAGTTTTGCATTTTAATATCATCTTTGTTGTAATAAATTGCGTTTACTTTACCTAAAAAGTAAGAAAACTTGTTAGTTTTGGAAGACCTTACTACGCGTTCTTTAAATATTAAATTATTATTTTGCAACTGTAAGAATTGTTCCATTTTATTTAACGTAATGCTGAGTCCATGTATTGTAGTACCTACTGTTTCAATTTACAAATAAAGCATGTTGAATGAAAATAAGAAGATTTTATACAAAATTATATGTATTACCTTTCTTTTTACTCTCTGTACGGGGGGAAACCTTCAGAAGGTACCCGGTACCCTGGGAGAGATACCAGGTTGTGTGGGACTATTACTCTCGATGGCCTTCTTCGGCGCTAATAGGAGGATTTCGGGATCTCCAGCGCAACGCACCTGTGCCCTCCTAGTGCGACGCCCCTGCGTGCCCTTCTTCTGGAGGAGGCCCAATGCCCATCCCAAGCCCTCCGGTTATCAGTACAGTACGCGACCACACATATCAGCTTTCATCCCGAGATTACTAGCTGACGTGCTTCGAGCTCCCAGTCTAGCCTCTCGCAACTCCGGAAGCCTCCTATTAATCGCCTCTAACTACAGGCAAGAGATACCGTATCTCGTATTCTGTTCCCGAGCTACAGGGACACTGCGTCTGGGAGCGTTATCTACGAACACCGCGTCGTCTCCTTCTACGAGGGGGGGGGGGCTTGCCGGGCTCGTTTAGCGTCCTGTTTTGCGAAATAACATATTCGCAGAAAGAGACCATGCTATCCTACGCCTCGCCTGACAGGACCATCACCGCAACTACGCTCTCCAGACAGAGATTTGCCCCACTTATCTACCAAAATCCGCCGCTCCGATTACCCCGCCGGACAAGACAGGAACGTGTGCTGCGCGGAATCCACAGAATCTCCTCAGTGGTGGCACTGAGCAGTTGCTTCCCTAAACATTCCCTACGCTCTGTAATATTTTTCGCGTGTATATGTGAATAATTTACCTGCAAGCTTCTATCAATTATATAGCTTTTCTTGATGGTTGTTGAGGAAGTATTATAGTAATACTCAGTGTAACAACTACAAGACAAATGCCAGAAATAATTTAAAATAATCATTATAAAATATGTTATGTACAAACAAAGTCTTAAGAGAACAAATATACGGTTTTCCTATTGACCCAGTTAGATGCTACAATTTTCTGGGTGTTATCGAGACCGATATGTCGAAAGCCTCGCTTACGGGGGTAGGTTCCATGCGACCCTTTTTATTTAATATAATGTATTGTGTGTATTTAAATCGTTAATAACACAGCATAAAAAAATCCACATCCGGTTATCTACACATATTATTTGTTGTAAGATATTGCAGTACAGTAAATATTACTCATTATTATTATAACACATTATTATTATTACATATTATCAACACGCCTAGTCCAGTACAGGATGCGCAGGCAGCACTGACTTTGAAGATCACTATCCTTAACTTGAGAATACCTACTTGGTACACTAGCACCTCATTAGTTACGTTTTTCCGAAACACGAAAAATATTATGCAAATATATTATGTAATACATGCAATGATCAAAGCATAAAATTAATTTTCTTCGGAAGGGCTCGACTAGTGTCGAGTCTACACGAAGTACTTGTTCATAAGCTCTTACCAATTGCATCGAAATTGCGATGGAGACTCTAAATATATAAAATGCATGTTATAATACTATGTGACGTATATCATTAGTTTTCATTAAGCCTCGCGGATCGTTCGAAATTAGTCATTTCCGTAGAAACTTCGCGACTAAAAGAGCGTACGTGGAAATACTCTTACACACATAAATGCAAAGTTAAGGTAGGTACATAATCAAGTTAAATCCATGTAGATCTACGGTTATTAATAAAACGCAACATGTAAAAATTTCTAGCAGCATATAGAGAATTAGGTACACCTTAATGAATACATACTAGTGTTCAATTAATATTTATCCTAACTAGGAATCATGTTCTCTAACCACACCTTGGAACATACGAATGATTAAAATAGGTAAGATCAATAAATGTTTACGGAAAATTCCCCTCAACGTACCACGTGCCCTTGTTTATGTCGTAAACCTAAATTATTTCTTACAGAGTAGGTACCTTAAGGAGCGTAAGAACTAAATTTATTACTTTAATCAAACAATCTTACAAAATAAATAAGGTGAATCTACTCAACTTACTCCGAAAATATTACAAGCAGACTATTAACTCTCGTAAAATAGAAAAAATCCCTTTGTAGACTTTAGTGCACAGAATATTTCTAGCATCGATTTAAATGCACATAAAATCTTTTCATACATTTGTAGTGCACAAAATATTACTGAAAGCGGTTTTAGAAGACAAATTAGGCACGTCTATTGTTTTAATAGCATGCGTCTCTTCGGAGTTTTTGTACTATTGTGTACGGATATGACCGTTGCGATAGGGTGGACATTAGTACCGAGTTATCGTCCTTGAAACTTGCTACGGTACTTCCGCAAGTGAAACTTTGACTGCGATCTACCCTTTATTACTTTATTATTATAACATCACCTTTCCATGACCTCCTTCACTTGATCTTGTGGTAACCACGAGAATATGGACACCTTTCTCTTGTGTCGAAAGGCTGTACAATAACCACAAATATCCGAAACAATATTGTTTTGAAGCGAAATATTACCAACGATATTTGGGTAATATTATACCTTACGGTATTGGAATTCAACTTGTATACTTGGGTACTCGCCTTGATATCTGTCTATACTCAACAAAAGTGGGAGTGACACACTCCTCTACTTAACCATTCGGGTAACATGGGCGTGATGTTATCTTATAAGACAATTATGTGAAGGCTGCATGCTGGATAAACATACAAGAGAGATACAAGAGAGATATTTCTTTCGCTCGGTAAATTCGACCAAAACGTAGAGGCAACTGCCATCTGCGTATACTGTGAATCTTTGTATAGGCTCACGCAAGGAGACTAAGAGAAGGCCATATATGTATATATATGCCCCTTCACATCAAACCTTGGCCACTCAGTACCATAACAACATTTGTAAAACGGAGATTGGGTATTTAATGATAAAATCGTAGAAATAAAAAATAGAATAAAAAGGAAATACAAAGTTCAACAGTCTACGTAAGCCTTGAGCTCCTTTCATTCAGAGAGATACACCACAGTATTCTAACGTGGAGCGATGAAGATACGCATTAGTGATTAATATCGTTTTTCTAAAGGAAGAATAAAAATTGACAAAACACCATGGAGAAATAGATACGCAAAAATTACAGCTGTTATGGAACTCCATGATAATATATGGAGTGTTCCGGAACAATAATTACTGGCCAAACTGCTTAACATGCTGAAGGTTGACGAATCTCTTGCGACATGCCAGCTCGTCAGTCGCTCTCATAAAGTATGTGAGATAGACAGACGGGCAGCCGAGACGGAACCTCATTTTCATATTACTGGTACCATTTATCAAGCTCCAGACGAACAACGCATCGATCGAACCCAAGCCCACTGTTGAATCATCACGCTTTGTGTTATTTTACGGATAGTTAATCCATATATCTATCTATTTATATCTATCTGGTTCGATAAGGTTGTTCATCAAAGTACAAAGTTTATGACACAAAAAAATTATTCCTTGTGCTTTTGCCATAAAATGTAGTCGAAAATATATTTTATTATTTATCATACGATGTAATCATTACTATACAATGTAATAATAACTATATAATGTAACATTAACTATACGATGTAATATTAACTATTTAATGTAATAATAATATAGTATAACAATAAATTACAATGTACAAATAACAATGTATTATATAAATAAATAAAGTAACGTTTTTTCGTTAAGGTTATATCGTCCTGTAATATGGTTGACTTCGTTCTTTTTAAGTGGTTCATTGTCCATATAATATGTGGGTTGAAACGAGTATGGAGCTGTTTTCAAAATATCATCCCTGCTCTGACCGCTTCCGACGATCCATTAGCACGACGTAGCCTCTGATATTGTAAAGCGTTACCCCACCCTCAAGTTACAGTCATAAGAACTTCGGAACTCCGCAAGCCTTAAGCGGTTTAAATTTTTTCATGAACGACTGTTAGTATTTTCAACTCATTACACGGGAACAAGAATAGTAGTAAATAATACGATGATTGGAATAATGAAATAACGAAATCGGCGTGGCCCAAATTGAATTGATGTACATAATATATGAGAATTGCAAATACGTACAGTCAAACAAAATGCTAGTTAGTCCCTCGCTGGGTCTCGCATATTTAATTCCCTTCAATCGTTGCATACATAAGTTAACACGTGCTTTGTTCTTCGTGTCCTTTTATTTCTTTATTTCGACCCTCCTCCTCATTTGTAGCCAGCTTTAAAGATTTATGAAATAATCTGTCTTCAAAACGATCCCCTGTGAAAAGGGACCGACCCTTTTCAATTTCCAACAAAGGACCGCGAAGGAAATTATTAAGAACTCTCTGAAAAGCATCTATACATTTATGATAATATATGTACTTGCATGCAACTTTGAATATAATAATAATACATAAACATATGTGGTTATAGCTCCCTACATGCACAGTACAATAAGGACAATGACACTTCATTTTACTTGGTTGCACGATATGTGACCCGAGTCACGTTCAATATGAAATTCAAAATTCGACACTACTGTTCGACAAAGATAGACATATTATGTACGACTCTGACGCTTGCGAAAATCGTATAATCAAAAACAAACGTTGATTATATAGTATTGTGGTATAAATAAAATTATCAAGGGATTGTATGAATTATTTTGGTATTTATTTACGAAGTGACTAAAATTTTAGAAATATTTTGTTAAATAGGTTCTAAGTTAAAAGTAACTGGTGAAACGTGGGAATATTCTACATTCTTCTGCCTACCTCTTCGGGGATTACAGGCGTGAGGTTTCTTTTTTTTTAACAGGTTCTATCCACTACAAATAAGACCGCTTCACTTGTTACTTCGATATAAGTTATAGACAGTTAATCACAATGCTGGTTTACATTCCATTCTCGTACGTCAAGGGAGACTAAAGTGAAATTTGAATCAAAATTAAGCTGAGTATTAGCTGCAATAGCAACTGTTGACAACTTTATACATATAGAAGTGTCTAAGCACGTACACATAGATAATTCATATCCACACATAAATCAAATACTTAATTGTATTTAGCACACAAAATTTTGAGTGGGAATCAATTAAACCCGTATCAACAGCCACATTCACTAACAACGGCATCTATGGATCATTTCAGATACTTTTTAATTTAATTTTAAATCTCCAAATCCCTTATATCGCAAGTGGGCGTATCGTATAGTATACCTATATATTCACACAATACACTGACTTACTCATCCATCTGATGTTCACGTCTTTCACACTCGATTACTCGAAGAATGCCTTCTCCATTGGGAGCTCTTAAATCTAATGCAATTCCCATTATGGAACGAACGCGGTCGTAGCTCACCCACTTCATTCAATGGCGACAGAATTGACCGCTTTATCACCAGACATCGGGATCCTTTGAGATCTGAGAAACCCAAGAAAACTCCTGGACATTTGTAAAGCAGCAGAAGGTCACAATGTAACATTTCCACTTTAGGAGAGCTACATGCATACTTTGTTTACTAATGTTTTTTTTACAGATCCGCTTTGTTTACTAAAGTAACATCACGTCTGTGATCCCCGAAGAGGTAGGCACAGGAATGTAGAACACTCCCACGTTTCACCAGTTACGTTTAAGTCCCACCATGGAATAGGTAGTGAGCCATACATCGGGCACATATCCAGACTCCGAGTCACTGCTAGAAAATTTAGTAGTCCCCAACCCGGAAATCAAACCCAGGACCTCGCGTTCGTCAGTCGCACTTGCAACCAACACGACCAACGAGGCAGTCAATACTAACGGG
>DWFO01003250.1:0-12545 GCA_018246595.1 Mimoniades nurscia nurscia | reverse complement strand
CATTCTGAATTTAATTCTTAAAAGACTATTAGATAAACTTGGAGTAAAATACAAAGATCAATTTATGAATGAGTGAAATGTAAAATTTTTTTTATAATATAATTTAGAATGCCTATATAATTTATGCGGTTTATTTGGAATTTGGCTCTGGCGAGCTTCTTGTTACTTGAGATTTAGCGAAACAAACGTTCAAACCACGCGGTGGCGTCTAAAGAAAGAGCGTGAAAAAGATTCATTCATTACCAAGACAAATGGCACAAAGTTATTTAACAAATTCCTCTTTTGTTGAGGAAATTTTCATTTTCTGTTTCATTAGTAAAATTTTATCTTATTAGAACGCAGAAAATAAAAGCAATATCCTGGAGGAATCGTTGTAACGAGTGCGCAGAAATGCCCGGTTTTTCCATAGCCGCGGATTTAAAGAGGCCGTGAATTTTTCCCGCTTGAATACTGACCACTTTGTAAATTTTTTTTTCCGACTGCAGTTGGAATTATGACTTTTATTCTTGAGCCTGAGCCTGAGCAGAAATAATAAGGAGGAATTATTTCTTTGCTTTATATTTCTTATTTGGGTTGCTGCTTTAGAAATAACCATTATTTTAGTATAATATTTGACGATTTCAGATAATCTATAGCGACATGAGAATGTGGTAGGAAAAATCCATGAACTAATTAAATAGTTTCTTTTTAATAGCATTCTGTTGGAAGTTTAAAAACGATCTAAAAACAGTTTATGTACATAGTGTTATCATTTTGCATGTTGTGGGCGCGTGTAGGCGAGTTTTAACTGAATTGGAAGCTTGTAGCTGGAAATTTTTTGGATGAAATTTAATATAGGTACCATCATATGAAATGTTATTACAATATATTTTAACTACACATCACGTACCACACTAATGTTAGTTTTTCAGTTTCAACAAGGTACGGGATATTTGCATAATGAATTGTATTACGATTATAACAGTTATATTGTAATACTTCGACATTCTTCCGCTGTTTTATACCAACCGCTGTTTTGTTTAGCCTTCATTATCAAGGACATGTTAATATAATTGTATCGCTGAACTGATATTTCGTGGTACAGAGCAGGTGCAGGTTCACATGGGATAATCGCTAAGGTGTAATGGGAGCCATCATTTAGCCATGTTGCAACGTGAGGGAGATCCGGGTCCGAGGAGCTGCGAAATAAGATTAAAGAGGAGATGGATTATTGTACGGGTGTCCAAATTGATGCTTACATCTAGAACTTTCCATTTCGATTACAATGTGTACATGTGTTTGTGTGGGTTTTAATTCGCATATCTATCTAAAATATCAAACTGTATGAGCTTATATTTTATTTACATATGTATTAAAAAAACAAAGTATATCGAACTAGAGCGAAACATCTGTATGAATATTCTTACTTCTAGTTTTTCTCATACAAATCATATCAAATCTACCAAATTAATTTTGAAAAATCTATGAAAATCTTTTCTTTCAGCTGTTGTCATAAAAACCGTATCAACTTTATTAAATGTATGAAAAACTTCTTAAAAAATTCTATTTTTTCTCATAAAAATCACGTTGAGATGTTACGGTTGAAAATTTCAAAAACTTGCAATTATCTGTAGAGCGTTACGTTTAATTGCAAACTTTGTCATATTTCAGTCGCTACATCTTGACACCGTAATTCAAACGTTGGAGATCTCCCGAGGGCTCAACAGAATAGCTTTAGTACGTGTATTAGAATTTGAGTCACGTAGGTTTCTGGTTTTTGGTTTAGATATTGCGGCAGTTTACGTCAATGTGAGCTATGAATGAAAATTTGAAATCGGTTGTTTAATGTTAATATTATATTTATTTCTTCTTCATTGCTAATATGCTGTTTGGTTATAAATGGTGGGCTTAATGCCTGATTGCGTTTTCTATTAGTCAAGTCGGGGCGACGGTGAGAGTATATTCTAGACACAATAAAGTTATTGGTGATATAATCCATTATGTTTAGGTACGTTACAGGAGCTCTCGATCAGCACTCGCCCTTGCAACCACTGGGTCAACCAGGCAGTCTTTGCTCGGGCATACAATTATCCTTTAATTGGCTGTATCCTATAGCCATATTGTTCTTAGTTACGCCACTCCTTGCAACGTACATCACTAGCCTGTTTCATTGCTGATTGGTAGTTTAATCTTTACCATACATTGACTGTTTAACTTTCTTTCTGAAGTACGGAAATCTTCCCTAGCCGTTGTCAGCTCAAAAATCGTGCGTGTCTGATGTTTCTCAACTTTACAAGTCGTTTGCTGCCCGCTACCACATCAAGGCTATGGGCGCTTCGCCTTATAATAAGTTCTCGTTTTATCTATAACGTCGGCGACCCTTTTACCTTTGACCCGTAGTTCAAAGGTCCCGAGATTTTCGACGTTCAACTACTTCAAAGCGAATTACGTTCTAGCTGTTTGTATTATATTTTGACTACTCAACGTCGTGGTACAATCACCGATTGGTAGTCTGTCTCAATTATAAGCTTGTTTCGGGGTTTGGTGTGAGCGAGACGGCGCACTGCGGTCCGGGAGTTTCCCGCTTTTTATTCCAGAAGGAACGCCGCATAAAACCTTTATCTGTTCCTTCCTCTATCTGTCTTGACCGGCCCCAAGCGGGTCCTTTACTTGAAGTAAGAAAAACGAAACACTATTACGAGCTTATGTAATCACGTACGCTAGCTGGAAAATGTTTTGTATTTATACAAAGAATTACACAAAGAGCCTCGCTCTTGCCCCCATTACCTTGAAGGCGGGTACTAGACTAAAGAACTGAAGTTATTTATAATTTAGTCCCTGTAAAGGTTTTAAATTGAATTCCTTTTGCAAACAATTACCAATTTAACAGCGGGGAGATGGAATTACACGCGTAGATAATCAGTTCTAGTAAGTTAACATGAAATAAAACAGAACTTGGTTATATTAAAGTTCTAGTAGCAAATATACTCGCATTTCAGCCCGAAGACGGCCGCATTCAATATCAAATGGCACTAATTTTCTAGTTGAAATCAATTCAGGTGCGTTCCTGTCTCCTAGGATCTTTCGCTTCAGTGTCTGTCTACCCGCCAACATCTCTCAATGCGGAGTAATAGTAATGAAAATGTTGCTTTTGCAGAAAGAGGCCACGGTATAGCATCTTCATATGAACGCTAAGAATTTTCTCTTTTATCTTTTATTTAAATTTCATTATAATTTGCTACGTAAATAAGGTTTAATGGAAAAGGTTACATTTTCTTTAGAATTGACTTGTTTAATTTGTAAAGTTTTTGTATGCGCACAGGGATTGGAATTTCGAAACAAAGAGTCCGAAACCAATTTGGGGCGAACACAATGCTAGTAGATTGAAAAGTGACCCGATCCATGATTTAATTACTCACTAAAAACATGCTTCTTTGAAATATAAACAGACATTTCAGATAAAACGCGCGACAAAGCGTGCGAATAAAAACTGTATATCGGTTTGTGGCAGACCAAAAGAAAAAAGATAATTTGAATGTTTAAATCGTCCAAGAGCACAGTTTGATAGAATTACCCAATCAACATATAAAGTGGGCAAGCAGTACCGATTTAAATCACTAAGATTAATGAATATCCGTGATTAGATGCAATAAAATCTTAATGTTCCGTTCGCATCGGTTCCGACCACTCGCGTACACCGGTGTACTTTTTACTTCCACATTTATAAATGTAGGAAGGCAATGAATTTGTTATTCCCCTCTAAGTGTGCTTTATCGAGCTGCCGCAGGATTAAGCGGCCGAACAGTAGTGTCGTTAATACTCTTCCATTAATACATTTTCGCATTCCGTTCCGAGCGGCGACGCAGTTTACTTATATTTGTTTGTACAGCGGCGAGCTCAGTTCGCTGATTTACTCGTTCATATGCATCATGCCCTCATTTTCCATACAGACGAACATTACGATACTCTGCTAGCGTGTTGCGTTTCATAGCTCAAAATTTCAAAGCTCAAAATTATTGTTTTTCTCAACTCATTCCATTCATATCATTGCGGGAACATAAAAAAGTAACATGACGCCAAGGTAGACTGAGGATTCCTACGATGCAGTGATTACGTTACGCGTCCCACCGTGGAGTAGGTGGTGTGCGTGTTGCCATATTTGCAGAAATATCAAGCTGTATTGCAAATGCAAGGTGAAAATTGTACAAGCAAAAAATATGTAGGTATTATTGTTTTTCTCAAGGCACCGCTTTGCTGAAAACAGAACGGATTCAATTATGAGATGTCAAGGTTTGAAAGTTAGTATTTCTTTAACTCAATTACATTTGAGCCAGCGTTGCAAAACACTTAAGCGAATTTAGTTTTTTTTCCGTCACAAACAATTAATTAATTAGATATATTTTGGATCTCTTTTCTAGTTTAGTTGCAGAATTTGAAGGTAGTTGAGCTATCGAATAAAATTAATCTTCATAATTTACATAGCCGATAGGAGATAAGTATACAAAGTGAATTCTCATGAAATGGAGATGCTACGTAGGTGAACTTTAACAACAAAATATACAAAAAGAGGATTGTTAAAGCGGCAGTGAAATGACTGCCGACTGACGAGAGGTTTGAAATTGCGAACGTAAGGCTGAGGATCCACATGTTCGTCTTAAAATGCAAGGGCCAACTCGTACTAAATAGACGTCATACAGATGAGTGTTATGATCCAGCTGTTCAAAAGTCGTCGCAACAGGAGGACATTGTATGAACAATATTGCCACAGAAGACCAACAACGTTACAGAGTCCGATCACGACATCTAAGTGAACGGAGAGTACGAGTGAATACAAAATTCATGAAATCCTCTAGTATAAAAACTTGGAGCGTGACATAGGAAGAAAACGAGATAAATCATCAATTACGAAAGTCCTGAGCATCAGTTAATTTAAAAACGTAACATCACGCCTGTTATCCCCGAAGAGGTAGGCAGAGGAATGTAGAACACTCCCACGTTTCACCAGTTACTTTTACGTTTCGAAAACCGGCGTGCATGTATGCCGAATGATGAATGTAGAAAAAACATGTCAGGTTGTAAAGATGATAGACTCGTAACGCGGTGCTCTTTGCCTCCCTCGTAAATATGGCGGATATAATAACAATAGTTATTGATTGAATGACCTCTAAATAAGAAGACCCCAAGCAAAATTTCATGATCTTTATATTTCGTGCAGTTCATTATGTAATTAAGAAAACATTTCATTGCATTCTTTTATGTTATCTATGGTTAAATTTTAAATTGCAATATATAAGAAATTACGCATAACACCAAATGGACACATATGTAAATGACAATCAATTGTAATTTCGGATTAACATAGATTAAACAATAACAATTGTATCGCATTCGCTAAACCGACGTTGGCTCATGCGATGTCCAATTCTAATGCAATGTACGATTCGTTAATAATAGAGAAAACGAAATTACGGGTTTAATTTTGTAGTGCTTCCATTCAGTATTTATTACCCCTAATGCATTTCACTCGCAAATCATATTAGTCGATTGTTTTAAATTTAGAATGTTACTGTTCGTGTCTATCTATGTATATATTCCGGTTTAAGCGTTTGATAAATGTAAGAGTTTGAAAAATTACCAAGCATTTTATTGTAAGGTAGTTTGCTTACATGAAATATTCATCAATTATGAAAGAAAATATAGATAGAATGAAACGTGCCATCAATAGTGACTGATTATCGCTGCTGATCTTGGACGTGTACTGATTTGAAGTGGCGATGGGCAGGCCACATCGCTAAAAAAACAGTCGATTTGAATGGTGGCCACATTTCAGTAAAAAAAGTATATTATGCCTCCTCCTACAATGTGGTTTGAAGACCTAAGGAAAACAGCTGGCTGCAGCTGCATTCAAAAGGCCTGGCTTGTCTAAATCAACGAATCGAACGATCTAATCTTAGATCTTACAGATCCAATAATTCTTTCTACATTGATCATTCTCTTCATAAACTCATGCCGTTTTTGAACACTTCTGCTACCCTCATTACCCAGCGTCTGGTCCATTCGGTCAATATATGATTCTGTAAAAGATGTTGTAAATGTCAGCTTTTAGCAAACGAGAATGATGTGCTTAAGTGTTTTGAATGCTTAAAAGGTTATCTTGCCCGACATGTATTATCATATGATTTCCTAAGTCCCACTTGTGTCCGCATTACAGAACAATTTGCAAGGGTACGCATTTAAATACCTACAATATCAGGCTATACGCGAATAACTTGGAAGCGTCGTCGATCATTAATGTTTACGGCTAAGTACGTAAAAGGGTGCGATTATATTCAAGTGGGGTATCGTGGTTTTGTTACTGTGCCTTTGTTTACGACACATGTAGTTGTTACGGCACGGACATTGTTAGCGAATGTCTTTGTGTTGCGAACTTCAGCCAGAAAGTCCCACTCTAGTTTACTTGTGACGTGAACGTAACATTGTTATCGGCCGTGAATTAAATTAAATCGTTAATTATAATTTTACTATTATAATAATAGTGTTTATTAACGTATCAGCACGCTCGTAATACCGAAGAGGTAGGCAGAGGAGTGTAGTACACTCCCACGTTTAGTTCCCGCTATAGAATAGGTGGTGAGCTTATTGCAATACAACGAGCATAAATCAAGACTTTGCGCCCCTATTACAAAATCTAAGTTAGAAAACTTTACTAGCATCCGACCGGGATTTGAACCTAGGACCTTTCGATCGGCAGTCGCGTTGCAACTACTCGTCATACGGGCAGCAAATTATAATAAACAAAATTTCAATGGGAACTTATTATTTTAATATTACACTATTACTGAATGTACGTAGGACTTGAGAGTCGCATCTAAAATCAATAATTTTAATTAATAATGAATTTTTCTATATCTCCATCACTTGAGGGTGCTGGGTATTTTAATAAAGACGAATTGCAATCACATGACATCAAAAAGAGGATGTTATTTTGGGTACAATTATATACAAAGATTTGTATGGATGAATATATTTGGTTCTCGATGTTGTGTGCCTACCACGCAAGCACACTGGCGTGATGTTAGATTACATTACAAGCACAATGTACATCTTGTTCACTTTACACGCGTCGTTGTAAGGCTTTTGAGTTGGGCGTATCTACATATGTAGTTCGGCACAGTACTATAGTGTATGATTCCATTTATGTGACAGACCCTTTTACGAAGCGGCGCTGTGCGGCTCTCCCGCGATCCATCAACGCCGGTAGCCCGTTCGTCCTAATGAACATATTAAGATCGTAAATGGCTCTTGATGTAATTATTCCTACACACGATGTCACACGCGATTGAACCGGTTTTTAATTAATTCCTTTAAAAATTTAATATCATTGTTATTATTGTATCGTTACGTTTGGTCCCTTGTGCGGTAGGCAGAGGACCCTGAGTGCCTTTATACATACAGACCTGACGTGATTATTCTAAATTAGTTTATAATATTAACTCCTTTAAGCATTGAATATAATTTTAACCTATATATTTTAAATATGTACAATTCATATTTAATGCTTTAGTACTATTTTAATCTGCAATTCAATGTTTTAGTACTATTATAAAGAAATGCAATGCTTGTTAAATTTCCTCTCTTACAGTTGATAGCATAAAACGCAATGAGTCTGTTATATATTTTATTATTACCTACAACTGTTTGCTTATTCGTTTGATTAAAGTAATGTAAAGTATCCGCTTGTTACGATAATCAAATAAACAGATATAAATATATAAACATAAATGATAACAACAAGTAATATAGTAGACGAAGAAATGAATAAAGATATAACTATTTCCGAAATTAAATACTCGATGCTAAAATGTTACGCTCTAAAACTATTGTTAATAATGAAGTGGTTGGGAACATCGAGAGTTAGCTTTGCGTCGTGACCAGTGAGCTAAGAGTTCTGGTAGCGACGTCTTAACAAATTGCTTAGCCAAGTAAATATTGAAACTGTTAATACAATAATATCACTTCAGCAGCTTTACAGTTGGAACATTCTGCGTTTTGGAGAGCGCAGTTTCACAGCGCGTGCTTTAAGAACTTAAGATACACATGTAAACGAACACGAAGGGTTTCTAGGACTCCTTATAAAACTCTTGAGTGATATTATTAATTACGATTAATATAATTTCACGCCAGGTTCCTCACGGTTAGGCAGGGCGCGCCGAATGCCAAATATCTCTATCAATACAAATCTGGCGTATGAACCTGCTTTTTCACATTCATCCCTCTCGAGGATAACTTTTTTAAGTGATGTTATAAATACTTATGGGGTACTTATGGGGTACTTATGGGGTACTTATGGGGTACTTATGGGTTTCTTAAGTACACAAATCGTGTAACGAAAATGCCCGTTGAAACGTCAAATGTGTACTAGCTAGTAGAAACCAGCGTGTCAGTGTTGAAATACTCAATTCTCTGATAAGTTTCAGCGCGGCTAGGCGTCCAAGTTTCATCCAACGGGGATTCGGGATGTAGTTCCAGTACAAAACTGCATTATCTCACTGGCGTCCTCCTACTAAGTTTCATTAGATATAGTTTTGACAAATGCATTGGGATTTGTTATTACTTACCTGAGTTATTAGTCTCCTCAATTCAAACAACTGCGAATATACAAATATACAGTTATAAATGAAAGGCGTTAGTGGGGATATTAATTTCTTTTATAGTACGGTCGTAACTGGTGTAACAACGGGACACGAAAGGTTGAATGATTATGATGATGTAGAAAACATGGTGATGGACACCGACGACCTGATGGCAGGTGATCACCGCTCTAACACACTGGTAACATTGCCAGATGTTGGTGAAAGGTAACTTTTAAAGTTACATTTACAGAACTACATATTAAACTGTATCGTACACGGCATTACAAATACAAGCGAAGTTGTGTCTCAGTAGTTATCACGGAGTAACTTTTAACACGTAGAGTTGCAACTTAATCTTAGTTTCATGTCAGAAGTTTTGTTTTTGCCATTTATAACTTAAATGTTGGCGTCGAAGGATTTATAATTTTAGTATCTTATTGCATAAATAACTTTTGATTTAAAAACTGAGCGCTAATTTCTTGCAAAAGTTACTAATGTTAATATTAATGCATGATAAGAAAATTATGACTTATTATGAATTACGACAGCAGTTTCTTGTTAGGAATAAATTTTTAAATATTTCAATTTAACTACTTGGAATTGTAATAAAGTAATAAGTGAGAGAATTGTATATATTGGTTGCAAGTGCGACTGCCAAACGGGAGGTCCTGGGTTCGATTCCCGGGTCGAGCACTACAAAATTTTCTAATTTAGACTTTCTAGTAGTGGCTCCGAGTCTGGATAAGTGCCCGGTATATGGTAATAGGCTCACCACCTATTCCATCGTGGGACTTAACGTGGGAGTGTTCTACACTCCTCTGCCTACCTCTTCGGGGATTACAGGCGTGAAGTTACTAAAGCTGTGCATATTGAAATGAGAAGTGTACACGTGTAAAGTACAAAGTTGGAATTTATTGGTGATTGGTGATCGAGTTCCATTACAATGGTATTTAATTACGGGGATAAAATTGAGTGTAATATGTAGGTGTTACATGGAAATAAATTTAGACGCTAACACACCTAGAACATTAGTGACTATTGACGCATATGACCTTGCCGATTATCCGCAATCACCTCCACTTGTCTTGTTATAGGGCACGCGAACTGATTTGCATTGCACGTGGATATCAGCAACCTTTGTGCCGTGACTACCAGCAGGAAACAGTTTTCCGAACAGAACTAAGTAGACCAGTTGTTTAAAATTTTGTCTTCTAATTTTCGAGTTCTAATTGCTGGAATTAATTCACGATATCATTTGCACTTGCGAGTTAAATATGCCTCGTGAGAAAGTCTACGTTTTATTAAATGATTCCAATACTTTGGAATAAGCTTATAAAAACTCCTGAAACGTTTGCGTTTTTGGAAAGCACATTTTATGTCTTTCGTAAAGTTACATATGTACAATTTATGATGCAGATTTATACATGTGTAAGTTTTTATGCAAATAAAATTCGTTCATTATCGATCATCGAAATGAGAATATTACTGCTAAATGATGTCTGACGGATCGATCGTATATTAATGATGTAGTTCTCCTAGCATCGAATGTGATTCTTATGTAATATATCTCCCTTTTTGTTCAATTTAAGATCTGATTTAAATAAATTTCACGATTGGTCGACGCAGATTTGAGAATCCCATTGATTGATTGTTAGCAACGTTGATATTGCGAATATTTCAAACAGAAAAATGAAGCAATCTTTCACAATTCCCGTTTTCTATTCAAATATCTTCTCAATATACGATCCTTTCAACGTACAATGTGTCTATCTAAACGTAATTTCCTCCTCTCGCGCAGGGCGTAGAGAAATTTACAAGTTGACAATGTATTATTCAGCACATATGAAACTGAAAATTGGGAGGGGTTGATATTGAAAATCTATTCAATTGTATCTTAAATTACACTGTGTATTGTCGTGGAAATAGTTTAATTTTACTTTCATTTAGATTTTACAGAGGGATACGTATTAACTTTTATTTTCGGTAAAGTATCATATAACGATAAACCACATACCGACTTTCGAGTCCTCTGACTCTGGGAATTCAGTTTAAATATTATTATACTTAATAATCATTTTCGCGCTCATTGGTTGAGGGTTACGTCCAGAAAAGGACAACAATAAGCTGATAATGATGTTGTTGCTATTAATCTGTTTGTATAGACATACATACATATGTCATATAGGTAGTATATGGAATGCTTTAGACCGGCGCTGTTAACGATAACAAATAAAATTCTGCAAGTGCTGTAGTTGCTTTGAAAGTGACGCTGGCTAGACATATAACACCTACAATTAATAGAATTACATAATATCATTCGAGGATACCTCAATTTTGTTTCATATGTTTCGCCCATACACTGCAGAATTAACATTAGGACTCTTATCCCCTAATAACTATGTGTATGTATATATGTAGGTATACTAAAGTGAAAAAAATGTACCTTGAGAAGTACGACAAAAATACGTTAAAACAAGACCTTGAAAAGTACGACATATATAAAGCACTGAAGATATTTTGTTTTCAAGATATTTGGTGAAATAATTTCAATAATAATATTACTGTAAACATATCGTATTCAAGCTTGGAAGACGATGTTCTGTTAGTGTAGTTTGGTTTAAATATTACGTATGTTGCCACGCATTGCATTGTCATTGTGTTGAGGCGAATGGTCTGTTTTCTCGTACATAATATATGCTTTTATAAAGAAACACGAACAAATATAGATTTTTGCCGCTGTTAATCATAGAAAATTGATAATTAAAACACATTTTTTTCCACCCCTTTTACCGTTCTATTTTTCTTACTAAATAGGCTAGTTTTTGGCCAATCTTGCCTGATGAAAAGCAATGATGTGCAAGCTTGCCTATTAAATGCCTATTCACATTAAATTTGAAGAAGCTCAGGTTCTTATTAGCGGGAAACACGGACGTGGGCAAGGAGTTCGACTCCTTGGCCGTCCGTCCACTTTTGAGATAGGGGTCTCTTCTCAGAATGAGTGAGTCAAGGCTTATGGCCTTACCACGCTTTACCACGCTGGGCAAAAGTGGGTTGGCAGTCTTCACACGCCTTTGGGAACATTGATTTGTAAACCCTATAGGTGTCCAGGTTTCTGTCACGCTCATAATTATTAGCAAGTGATATTTAATCTTAAAACGCAGATTTCTGTAGAGGCGTGTGCCAGGATTTGAACTCAGGATCGCAGAGTGACAGGCTGAGGGTTAAACCACGATTCTGCCACAGCTTTTCCACAAGGATTTTACTGATTTTTTAACATTGCACTTTACTTGCACTATGTACTAAATATTAAAAAACTTGTACTTGCCACACAAAAATTGACTCTGAGTACAAATCGAACCCACGGCTCTTACCTCAGTACTTAAGTTGACTATCACTAGACATTCAATGTGAGTGGTTTTAGGCGGCTCACGAGAAATAAATTAACGTTTAAATCGCTAGAAATATTTATCGCTAGAAATATCATGGACATAAAACGTATCTCAAATGTAATGTCTCAAATTAACACCAATGTGTTATTTTTATCATGAACAGTTTTATTTAAGCTGGGTTCACATTACGTCGAGATCAATACCAATTTGGTGAGACTGATTTTGTTTAAATAGAGCTCATTAAACCAAATTTATGTTATCAGGTTCTATATCAATTGTCACATTTAATATGACGATATTGTTATTATTATATTCGTTACACTGTAATGTTAGGTATTATCAAAGTTTTTTTTTAAACTTTTTTTTATATTCGTTATGTTAGGTAAGTAACTTCAGTAACTTCACGCCTGCAATCCCCGAAGAGGTAGGCAGAGGAATGTAGAACATTCCCACGTTTCACCAGTTAATTTTAAGTCCCACGATGGAATAGGTGGTGAGCCTATTGCCATATACCGGGCACTTATCCAGACTCCGAGCCACTACT
>DWFO01003249.1:0-12546 GCA_018246595.1 Mimoniades nurscia nurscia | reverse complement strand
TAGTGCTCGACCCGGGAATCGAACCCAGGACCTCCCGTTCGTCAGTCGCACTTGCAACCAACTCGACCAACGAGGCAAATCTAAAAATCTAAAAAGTATACAAAAGAAAATTTCGTCAAACAATATAAATTTTTTTCTCGATAACGGTTGCCCCTCATCACTTAAGGGTATAAGAAGTAGGCTACGCCTTATTCTCAGACCTACCAAATGTACACAAATATTCATATAAATCGATTGTCGTTTCGGAGGAGTTCGACCGCTAACACTGTGACACGAGATTTTTATACATTAGATTATTTTTATGTGCATTGTTAATTATTTTTTAAAGATATTTCACATATCGAAACATATACCACATTCATATTTCCAACTAAACAAAATAAAATTAACAAAATAAACTAAACAATAAAATTAACAAAATAAACTTAACAAAATAAAATTAACAAATAATTGACGTTACTTTGACAAAGAAAGAAATATAAAATCGCAAAAACCTTGGCCGAGCCCGCTAATAGCAGGCCAGGCGACGTCCGCCAGGCCCTACCAGTATTTATTTATAGACACACGTGGCGTTTTCTATCACTAAAGCATAAAGTATATGAATTAAATTAATTCTAGGTATTTTTATGTCTCGTTGGTCGTGTTGGTTGCAAGTGCGACTGCCGATTGGGAGGTCCTGGGTTAAATTACTCGGTCGGGCCCTTTAAATTTTTCAAATTTAGATTTTCTATAAGTGGCTCGGAGTCGGGATATGTGCCCGGTGTATGGATGGCAATAGGCTCACCACCTATTTCACCATGGGACGTAAACGTAACTGGTGAAACGTAGGAGTGTTCTACATTCCTCTGCCTTTCTCTTCGGGGATTATAGGCGTGATGTTACGTCTAGGTCTTTTATTTCGATTGTTCTACAGTAAAAAAATTGTGATCTTTATTTTCAAAAGTTATCACCATTTCTGTTCGCTGCAACACCTAAGTCTAGAGGCCTATATCTCTCCAATAGCGCGCTACTGAGCTACGTTTCATCATGAACATAAACTCCTTGATGGTTCCAGTATAGGACACGGGTGACCTTTTAGAATGAGAGAATTAACCCCTTTCAGAATCACCCCCGGTATTCTGATTTTTAAACCACTAGGCTGTCGCTGCTTAATAGAGCACGATTTAATATTACTCAATGTATATTTAATATTATATAATACTTTATTTTCGAAAACGAAGGTAAATTTTCTTTCCAATTTGTTTCCACTGCAATCAATGGCACCAGCCGTCCCGCTCGTGAGCGATCGGCTGGCACTGACAATTAGTGATCTTCATTCAGATCATTGCGACGAACACCGCCTCGAGTTACTGCTTCCATAGACTGCTGTCGTTAAGACGCGGCACTTTGCACAAAACATATATTTTATCCAAAGTATTTTTCATTTAAGTAACAAATTTGAAATCGGTCTTTTTGGTATAGTTTAGCTAATTGTGTATATTGCAATGTTTGTCATTTGAAGCAATTTTGTTTACTTTTTAAGTATCAAAATTTTAATTGACTATTTGTTTAAGCCTACAATTTGGATAGAAATGTAAAAACTTTTATATTTAAACAATGTTGTGCAGGATGTTGGTCATCCAAGTATAAGTGAAAAAGTCTATTATGTTAAAGGTTTTAGTGATTAATCTAATTATTGTAATTTATTCCAACTATAATAAGTAATAGTATAATAAATTGAAAGTATAATAGTATAATTTGTAAATGAAATGGAAACTAGCGGACCCCTAGTTCAGTCCATGTAGTACCATTTACAACGAATACGTAACATTAATTGAATTAAATCTCATTGTTAAACTCAAATTTCTATATAATAATAAAAAAAACCCTTCAATTTAAAAATCAACACACCCCTACGCTACATAGAGTTGACATTTATTACATGGTTAATACATCAACAGGTAGGTAGAATAGCCGTAGGTAGTTTCAGCGCAGCTCACGGTACGGGCTGAATTAACGTGTACGAGACGCACGGAACCTCTACGAGATCGCGAGGCGGGGGTCAAGTGTGATAACATCAGAGCGAGTGACTCAGAAGCGTACTCTTCGCTGCTCGCCTGCCAGTCGCCGGCGATCGGTTGGACGCGCAATATTTACGCGTTCGCGGCACCCGCGCGAATACCAATCATTATCACGATATTTTCTTATTACCAAAACCGTATAAAGTATTAATGAATCAAGTGGTTTAGTACGGAAATATAAGCTGAGCGCTTTGAAAATGGAACTCCAAGGTTGGGTGTTGAGATTACCTTGGATATTGCTACTATTTTTGGCGGCTTCTGGAAGCGAAAGCTTCAATTCCACAAGTTCAAACTCGACAGCTGTGTGTAAGATAGAGCATGATTACGACGATTTGGATATCAGCACGGTGCTGGGCCAGTGGGATGCGGTGGAGCTCTACATGCACTTGGTTGAAGAAGGTGTGAGGGCATACGACAGTTGTCCCAAGATCACTATTTATGAGTTGGATGAAATTCCATCGTCTACGTTTGGGGTAGGTTATTAAATATATTAGCAGAGACCATATTAAAATAGTTCACTGTATCGGTTTGATATCATTGAAAACTATATCAGGTACGTTTTGATACTTCAACTAGAACTTATATAACAATAGTTCCCTTATCACAATAGTGACATTTAGAATGTTCATCCACATGATAGATATGGTTCCCTATTAAATAAAAATTATTTGTAAAGGACGTTCATGGCATTCATTTCTTGGAGTTAAAAATATTAAAAACTTTAAAAATATTATTTAAATAACGTTATTAATAATTTAGTAATTGATTTGGTAAAACACCACAATTATGCACAATGTATTAAAATAAACCTTATTTATATTTAGCGTGACTTACTATAAACTAAAACACACGAGAAGGCGAGAAGATAAGAAAATAAAATATCTTTATATCAAATTGATGTACGTACAAAAGGCGGGCATAATGCTAAAGAGCGTTTTCTGCCAGCTGACCTGAATAAAGATATGATATTGAGAGATTGTTTTAACAACAGAACGCGAGGTAGGCTATTGATCTTATCATTTAGCAAGCATACCGACAACATTGATGAGTATCTACGAACATTGTGTGTGATATGTAATACCAGTTTTCCGCGTCTATTACAGTCGCCGCGACATCTCCAAGCCTTGTATGGCTGCACTTAGCGTATTACATATAAACCTTTAGCTAAACATTGTTGCTTGAACGTTATGACATTGAAACTGCTGAAATTCGAAATCTGAATTTGTTCAAGATGAATAAAAACAAAGACATATTGTACGATATGATAAAATTAAAATATAAAACTTTTTTTTGCGTCCCGTCACACGACATTGGTTCTGTTCTTTATGTTTTATTTCAGAAATTTCAGATAATCAGTCACTATAAATATAAATTAAAATACGGTTAAATTAAATGTAGGTAATACAACTACAAAGTAACTTAAAAAAAAGTAACTTCATGCCTGTAATCCCCGAAGAGGTAGGCAGAGCAATGTAGCACATTCCCACGTTTTACCAGTTACTTTTACGTCCCACTATGGAATAGTTGGTGAGCCTATTGCCATGCATCGGGCACATCTCCCGACTTCGAACCACTACTAGAAAATCTAAATTAGAAAATTTTGTAGTGTTCGACCCGGGAATCGAACCCGGGACTCGCAACCGCACTCGCAACAAACACGACCAACGAGGCAGTCAAACTACAAAGTGTCATAGAAATATAAATGTCGTTTACGACGTCTTCTCTGCACAAATGAAATTGTAGCCGCCGAGCATGAATGGTACTTCAATTGAGGCATTCCTTGTTATAATCTCGTCCTATTATTCAGATGCTCCATATATTGTAAACTGTTATAATACCTACACGAGGAGCGGGCCATTCCATTGGCAATAATATCATTAAACATCACGCCAGATATCTTAGGGAGTAAGCAGAGAGCACCGATAACCAATTATCCTTATCCTTACAGATCTCATGTGCTTCCTAACAAATATAAAACTACATTTTCCTCCACCACAGTTATCTACAGATATGTATATTGTTTTAATTGATCGAATTATTGATGACGAATCGAATTATTGATCGAGATCATTAGGTAAATTGGTATACAATAAAACGTAGATTTTATATACATTAGACTAGTTGGTGATGTCAGGCCCAAATCCAAATCGATGACGGTTGTTAAGCTTTATAGGAGTCCTTCAGGACACCTTACAAGATCCAAGTGACAACAGCTCATTTAAACTAAACTAAATAATAGAGAATTATTATTATTAAATTGTCGCCTCGAACCCTTCATGCGGTAAGTACTTACATAAGTATAGGTATAGCCAATTGTAATGGTTATTTAATATGATTATTGGCAAAGATTTGAAGCACCCAGTTGCGTGGCAGGTTAGTTCCCTGATCATTGCGCCATCCGGTGGAAACATCTCACTTCCGTCGTTCTGCATTTCCTTCTCGCGGCTGATAACCATTTAAATTCAATTTGCAGGGGCTTCCCCCTTAGGCATGTGCCAAACTCAAGTTATGTCCTGTTTTCATTGATTAAGAAAATTGTTATTGAAATTTTACTCATGTGGAATTCAAGTTGATATTCGAAAAGAATTGGCAGAACACATACTTTTTAAAATTTATTTATATTTTTTATAATTTCCTTACAGGAATAATATGACAAATAAACCTATGTAGCCACGCCGTTAGTATTGAGTAAATATTAAAAAAACACGTATTTCTAAAAATAATTTTTCTAAAAAAAATGTTTATTTACAGACAGACACAGATAGGATTTTTTTAAATAAATAAAGTCAATATAGGTTTTCATATTACAAAGGACTGTTTGGTTTTCCCCAATGCATGCATATTGTACAAATTGGTTTTGATGTTTTGCTATTTAAAATAATATAAGTTATAACACGCATAAATTAATTTGGCGTTTGCTTTCCCTCCCGCGAGATGACGATGCCTAGTACGAACAGTAACTGTCGTCATACGTACGTGTGAAATATGTACTTCTATACTTAAATAAATCCAAAAATGTGATAAAATACAAACACATGCTTTTTATGTAGATTCTACGTCACTGTTACATCATATACCGACGGACAAAGTTAACATCTGCGAGTTATAGTATGTAGAATATTAAATGGCAAAGAAATGAGCAAGTCATTGGCGACATGGACAGTGCGCCCCGCGAACATTAAGACACAACAAACGAGCCTAATTATATGACCGATCATTATTATTTCTTCTCAAATATCACAATCAGTCGGATCAAAGACATGATTATCCAATTTCTGCGTTTAATCATTGCGACCTGTGACTTGACCCCGAGTGCGTAAGCATGACTCAGCACTCGTAGGTGGTAAACCTACGAGTGTCGAGTCACGCTGCCGAGACCAGGAGGTCAACATGGCCGACCCATTTATCTACAATGATCCTGTGAACATTTTAAATGTTAATTGCAGGTCTTTTCGAGATCGTATTAAGCAGCCGATTGTAGTTTTATTACAGTAATAAGATACAATAGTAATGTGTAATGACCATTATAATGTTACGGGACGCCATTACACGATAATGTTAGAAGACGCCATTTTGATTTTAACCCGTTAGTTGTACAAAATGTTCATGTTTATAGTAAAATTATCCGGGATCGAGCAATGTGACGGATAAACAATCACTTCTAATATTATTTTGTACATAATTATTATTTGTATGATGCAACTAACAGGTGTCTCTTTAAATCATAACTATAAATTTACATATAATTATGAATATTTTCGTAAAATTTTGTGAAGTTTTAACTGAAACATTTAAAATATCTATAGCGTTAAGCTAAGTAATTTAGAGCCTAAATAATGTAGCAAAGCCGAAGAATCATGACGGAGCATGTGTCATATAAGTCTAAGAGTTCCAACTAAATTAAGATTCATTTGACTCTTATCATAATTTTGCAACAAATACGTTGTATTTTAGTAACATGTACGTAAAAATGTATGTATGTACACAGCCTCGTTGGTCGTGTTGGTTGCAAGTGTGACTGCCGATCGGGAGGTCCTGGGTACAATTCCCGGGTCGGGCACCACAAAATTTTTCTAATTTAGATTTTCTAGTAGTAGCACGGAGTCTGGATGTGTGCCTGGTGTATCGAAATAGGCTCACCACCTACCCCATAGTGGGACGTAAGCATAACTGGCGAAACGTGGGAGTGTTCTACATTCCTTGGCTATTAGGAATCCTTATGAATAGATGTAGTATAACCATTATATATGTGCATTGCATTGAGACTGCATGCAATCTATATATAAAATTGAAGTTTGAATTCTGATTTTATGCAGATGTTATAACTGCATTGAAATTGCAAACAGTAATTGCAAACCTTAGAGTGAAAAAACATTTTCTAGGCAAGAGTGTTACATCCAGCCTATGTCTCGCTTGCCAGCAGGCGATATTGTAGTCAAACGCGAGTCTATTAAATAAAGCTGACAGAGAGAGACAGCTAGGTATGCTCATACAATCATAGTAAACGCGCTCTATTTTCGCATACATTTTATGACGTCCTTACACAACCGTAGCGGTCTCCAATTGAGATATAATTGAGCCAATAGACGTTTAAATGCCCAGGAAACTTGGCTATCCTACGTAACTATTTCAACAAGAGAATTATGTCAAGGCACATCCACGAGGAATCAAATACTAATTGTGCTATGATCGTAAATAAGATTTTATCGTGTATATAAAGTTTATAGATAGAGTCACTTTGAGTATGTTTTTACATTAAGTGCAATTTTAGTATAGTAGTAGAAGAAGTAAAAGTGCGGAAGGAGAAAGATGTTTGACGCTCCGTGTCCTCTGCTTACCCCGTAGAAGACCTGGCGTGGTGATATAATACT
Source organism: Mimoniades nurscia nurscia (assembly GCA_018246595.1). Lineage (NCBI taxonomy): Eukaryota > Metazoa > Arthropoda > Insecta > Lepidoptera > Hesperiidae > Mimoniades > Mimoniades nurscia. The sequence goes on along the minus strand of DWFO01003249.1, from coordinate 5,615 downwards.
TTCGCTGAAGTTTTAATGTTAATGTTCAATATTTGAATGTTTTTTGCTGACACATGTTCTATGACTGTGTTCTACTTTAGGACACAAATCTCTATAATTATCTAGAAATATACTTCGGATATTACTAGTTAACGCGAGGCTAATTGCGTTACGAATTGGGTTACCTAATAAGTAAACTTTATTTTCAGCCGTCGACTGAAAACCAGCACTACCACGTGCAGCACCTGAACGCGCGCTTCCGGCAGCAGCACCGCCACCTGCGCCTTCTGTGGGATGAGGCCGGCCAGACCGTCGAGTACTCGCTGTTCTTCCGGAACGAGTCGGCCGGCTACTGGCAGGCCAGCGGCGGCCAGAACGGTAACCACCTCCACGTCGTTGTGACGGTTGGCGGGCACGCCCACTGCCGGGCTGGAGATCGCGGGGTCCATTTACACTCAGGAGAAATATATGTATGATGAGCTATATATTTGTTAGCAGTTTTAGGTTCACACAGCCGTGTAGGGTATCTCCACATAATATAGAAATTATTATAATGTATGTATATTTCAAGAAAAACATGCACAACTTTGAGTTGGCCACAATGTTCTCTGCTAAGGCATGTGAAGTCTGCCGGCCCGCCTCGGCCAGCGCGGTGACCCTTGCTGATGTCGAGTCTATGCCAACACGGTATTTTTCAGAATGAGAAGTTTGTTTCCATTGTCCAATAATATCATAATAAAGATGAAATTTGTTAACAGGTACACTGACCAGCCGGCCGTCGTACCGGCACTTCCACGGCACAGTGCAGGTCTTGAAGGCGGTCAATGACCACCTGGTGCTCAGTTTCTGCCAAGAAGCCACCAGCACAACACCTGCTGAGCTGTACTCCGTTCTCTTCTCTCGCGAGCCGGGAGTGCTGGCGCGCTGGGAGATAGACGCAGTCCACTCAATGCTCCAGATCAAAAAGTTGTCTATAGCTTCAAGAAGAATGGTGTGCGGAAATAGCGCGGGAAAACGGATCTACAGTATAATGCTGTCAATCATTACGTGTGTGTTGGCGTATGCGATCAGCTTGTAAAATCGGACTCGATATAAATAATATTGTTATACTAAATATTGCAAGCTAGAGTAGGGAGTTCAGTCGAACGATTTTTTTTGCGAAAAAAGTAAGCATATCAACGAATTAGTTCACGTACAATGATTGGAACCACTGTAATGACAGTCATATTATGATGGTTATAAAGATCGTCAGTTCCAATGTTTATGTTTATGCAAAGTTTTACTACTGTACGTCCTGGGTTTACTACATGTGTTAAAGAAATCTTTGTGAAAAAGAAAAAAAGAAACTACAATATCGTTAACAACATATAATACGGAAAAACGAAAACGACTTTATCTGTAATATATAATATATACATAATGGAAGGCATTTAATTTCCCTTAATTATAATGAGACTAATGATCTCACGACTGTCGACAGCTGCCTCATTATTTGTATCATATTAATTTTAAGGTCCGTCCCATACATCCTGCATCTTTGTATTCTTCGTGCGTATTATTTACTAGAGGGGGGTAAATTTTGATATATTTTTTCACCTTTAATATTAAAAATCATGGAAGTACGTCACAGAAATTCAATAGCATGTTCATATAAATATATAAAATAAAAAAGTTTAGCTTGTAGATATAATGACACATACATAGTATTGCCATGAAGTATTGTACAATTCTATAGTGTTATGTGATACGGAGCAACCGCGGCCCTGACGAGGGTGAATTGCAAAAGGTGTAACAAAAAACAACAGGGCATTGTTTGTAAACCGACTACGGCATTAACCCTTTTCATTATGGAACGAGATCCGCATGCAACAGGGGCACCATAAAAGATTTCGTGATTATGGTGACGATGAAAGAATGTTTCGCGCGGTCAGCTGATGGATGGGTGACCGCTAAAGAGAATTTTTCGCGAGCGTATCGGTGCTTCTGACCGCACGCTAGTTAATAGTTACCGGATGTTATCAGTACATAACAATCGTCAAGGAAGGATTAACTTGGTGACGTAGTGTACCTACTCGTAGTCATGGTCACATTCAAACCTAGCATCGGAGAGTAAACATAGTTCCAGCTAAATTATCATATATTTTATATGTTAATAATAACACGATCGTGCCATTATCGTTATTTTTAAGATATTAAAAAAAACCAAAGAATTACAATACATGTGTTTATTACGAAATCATAATTTATATTGAAATGAAATTATTATTAAAAGGTTACTACGAACACTGTGTTTTGTTTGTATATCACTAGTTTATGTTGACAAGAAAAATCAATTTTTAGAAAAAAAAAAGAAAGAGTCAAGATTCAGTGTGCCAGAATGTTCGCGACGTCATAAAATAGCGTCTACGCTGGTTATTTGTAAGTTTTTGTTTGTTGTAAGTACGTCCATTTAAGGGTAGGTATATATGGATTTACGTTGGCGTGGTTGGGTTCTCTGGCACCACTTGGCTGGCTGAATCGCTTTCCATAGCATGCCAAGAAAGAAGCAGATAAGGTATCGCAACATTATGAAAAAACAATTACCTTTTGTGGTTAGCCCTTAAAATGTGAAACATTAAAACATAGCACAAAGATGTTAAGTCTGTAATGTTCTTAAGATTTACTCTTAAGTCGAAATAATATTGTATTTTTATAACTTATTTATCTATTTATTACACATTGTAACTTTAATATAAATAAAAAAATTGCACAGTAACTGATTTGATTTTAATTCTTTATTCTAATTCTTATTCATTTAGTGGTTTGGTGTTGTGTCCTTTGAGTATGCAGCTTTTTGGAAATTTGTTTCAAATGATGACATACCAAAGCGTCTATGAAGCTTCCTCGTGCACCTGTCATATACAAAAGCAGAGCTAATATTGTACAAGTTAAGACAATTCGTGGCTGAACTCTTACATACATAATAATGTGTTTATTGACAAAACTCTCCCTCGTACCTCGAAATGCTATTCTTAGGGCATAATGAAGTCATATAATCAGGCTGTTTAGTTACTAGGTCATATTTTGGGACATGTGAAAATAGAATGCGCCCCGGCTGTGTGTCATAATTACAGGGCTGATAACAGTGACCTTGGACGTGGATATTATCTGTTTTTGTGGGATGCGATTTGTAACCAACTCTACTCAACTTACGCGTTTGTTTCACATTCAGATAACATATTAGGTGAGCCATAAGCGCGTTAAATGTTGCGTTATTAGAAAGAGAAAGAACATGCATTTGGTATACGTGATATATGTGGTTACGCGCGATTTTTGCTGCAGGATACAATAATTTAAAGAGAGAAACGAGTACCAAATTCATTTTCTTTCTCTCTCAATCGACGAGATGACTTTTTGTTTGGGTCACCTGCTATACGGGTCCTCTATGGATTCGAGATCTATGCTGTTTTGAGCACTATGTGAATAAAGGTCATGTTTTTTACTTCAAAATTTTTTAGCATGATAAGAAGTAGTAACAAACTAGTTAAGTGGCAAACTAGTTAAGTAGTAACAAACTAGTTAAACTAAGTGGCAAGACCCTGTACTGGGTCGGAAATCGTAAAAAAAACATGTGTATATAGTATGAAGTATATTTCATTAATTTTTACGCTTAAAAAATAACATTAAATGAATAACTATTATTTAAAAATAGAAATTAAGAATCGTATGTAATGACGTTATTTTTTTTTGCATACGCTAACATTAGTTTAATGAATAAATACTTTTGAAATTTCAATCACACCTAATTAATAAAAGTAATGGAAAGTAAAGATCGACATAACAATAAACGTACAGATACATTTAGATGCAATGATATGAATGTGTGAATGTAAAAATGTTAAATATTTATAACCTGTAATAATAAAGTTATGCGAATGTAACCAAGAACAAATAACTACAGGAATTAGGAATGTAACGCGACTTAAAGTAGGTAACTACATAATATTACTTGTAAATATGTATATACCGTACCAAACATTCAACTAGTTAAAAAATATCAGAAAAGATATTTCACTTGCAAGCGCTTGGGAGCAACTTTACAATTTCATGAGGATCCGAATAAATAATATTGTCTTCACCATCAAAAGTTATGCCAAAGAGATTTTTAATATGGGCAATTTTTTCCAAAGTATTATTGCTCTTGGTAACGACATAAATTCCGTTCTGAGCACTGAAATGCGCTATGCCCTTGTCATTGATTTCGATCGCTCTAAAGACGGTGGGTCCGTCGCACCAAAGTCTATCATTTGTGCCATTTTTTATTCTGAATAATCCGGTGGCATTCGTTATATACGTGTCATTGTCAGTGTCTATAGCAAACTGATATATTTGCTCGTGAATATGGTGCATGCGTTCAATTTTAGGTTCTCCTTTTTCTTCAGTGACCAACTTATACAGATGTTGCATAGGGTACGTGATAAAATACAGGTGGTTCTTGAAGAACATGTCCCATATATCGTGCTTGCTTATCAGCATTTCCACTTCGCTTTCGTTGAGTTTGAGGTCCTTTTTGAAAATACCCTTGCTACCGCCGATGTACAGCACGCCGTTTTTATTATCAATCGCTGTTGCGAAACCGTTCTCCACTGACTTCATGGCCCTGTGCTCGTGGTGGCCTTTTATTAAATATCCAATTTCAAAGGTGTCCTCGTTATCTTTGCCGATGTTGTAGCTGAAATATACACGATGTTCGCTTTGGTCATACGACAGCTGGTACGGCCGGTTTAATCCCAAACCCAAAATTTCCTTCCGATGCTGTTTGTTGTTAACGAGCAGGTCTTCACATTTTTTGTTCTTTTTGGATTCTTCAGCGGATACAACAGCAATAAAGCACAAAATGAACAATCGCCTCATTTTTTGTTAGTACTATACTGTATACGCCCCGTATGAGCAAGGTTCGCTTAGATGTAGCCACACGAACAGTCGCTCTCGATTTACGTTTTCCAACGTGACTCACGACCATAAATAAGAACAGTTCAATTAATCGCAATCGATTGATGAGCGGAGGGGATCGTATCTGCGTTATGCGCAGGTGATCAAATTACTTATTGACATCATTTGAAAGCCAACTATAACTCAATAACAATTATTTAAAAAATACATTAAACTTGATTGAAAAATAAAATGTGTAAAACTGTCTCGTTAGTCGTGCAGCTTGCAAGCGCGACTGCCGGTCGGGAAGTCCTGGGTTCACTTTCCAGCTCGGGTACTATTAGATTTTTCTAACTTAGATTTTATCTTAGGTAAGGTACTATAGATAAGGCTAGGTAGTGTCTTGGTGTCTGGATATATCTTATTTCATAGTGGGACGAAAACGTAACTGGTGAAATATGGGAGTGTGCTATGCTCCTCTGCTCACGTCTCCGAGGATTACATGTGTGATGTTACGTTACGCGTATGTGCAGAAGGAAAACTTGACGAGGCGATGCAGTACTTGCTCAGTTTGTTTCAAAATTCACACCTAAAAGTTCTGTGCCGATTGAAACGCTTTGGAGCTGATACGCTTAAGCTGATAATTTGAATTAAACAAAGTAAAGAAATAGTTTCCCAGGAATTTTATATAAACATTTTGTAAGGAACTTTCTCGTTTTATGGCA
>DWFO01003248.1:0-12546 GCA_018246595.1 Mimoniades nurscia nurscia | reverse complement strand
TCATGCCTGTAATCCCCGAAGAGGTAGGCTGAGTAATATAGAACACTCCTACGTTTCACCAGTTACGTTTACGTCCCACTATGCAAAGCGTGGTGAGCCTATTGTTGTACGCTGGGCACATATCGAGACTCCGAGCCACTAGTAGAAAACCTAAATTAGAAAAATTTAGTAGCGCTCGACCCGGGAATTGAACCCAGGACCTGCCGATCGGCAGTCGCACGTGTACCCAACATGCCCAACAAGGCATGTAAAAGAATAGTTACATGCGACACGTGATACAAGACATGACAGACCTTAAGGTCGTAATATTTGAAAAAACATTTAAAAGTTCTAAGACAAAGTTCCATACATTTAACAAGCGACAACAACTTAGTTTTACTGCTAAATACTTAATAAGAATCATGAAAACACCTGGTAAGATTGGCCATTAAGTCAAGTCAGGCCGTCAAGTATATTAAGAAGTTTTATTAGGACGAAAAAAATCGAACTAAAAGACTTCCAAGAAAATTTGCGTATCGTATTTTACATAATCATAAAAAAATCTGCCTGCAATTGCAAAACACGTTTTTAAAGACCCGGTCGCATTCAATATGGTTCAATTTAAAAATTAGTACTTCAGAGGATATTGTAATGAATAATAAACTTAACGCTGCTAACGAAACAACTGAAGCTGAAACTTAAATAAACGAACCTGTTAGTGCAACAAATGTTACAAACATGAAACTACAAATGAATCAAACAGAACTAAAACAGTTAAGTTCAATGTTTACGTTGTAATTAGAACAATGAGATAATTCGAGAAACACAATTGATTATTTTGGCAAATTCAAGCCTTCACCGAGTATTTGCGTAACTCAAATATAATGTTCACGTCGTCAAACTAAGCAGGAAGCAGCTTTCAAAGTTGTAGCTCCAATGGAACAAGGAATTGCTTAAATTTATGGTTCATTTGCTTTGTGCTAGACGTCGTACAGTAAAATCATTGAGCATTCAACATGGACATTGTTTGAATGCATTCTTTACTGTAGTCTTAATAACATTTTTATTTTTCATTTCGGTTTCATTTAAATACCTCCTGATGTCATTAGTGCTAATAGTTGCTTTCAATTATTTTTTTCATTTTGCAATATTAAGAAAAGGTAAAAGCTTGTCACTATACAAAAAGTACATAATTTTAACAATATTTAGCGATTATTTTGCTACACCAATTCTCCTCAAAAGATTTGAGGTTAAGGTTTATTGAAGATCTTAGGTATTGTATATATCTACATAGGTAGGTTTGAACAGTACTTGAGAAAATCAGGTTAAATCATTTTTAAAGCATACTTATTCTTATCATAGTTATTCTTATTCATATCATTTTATACACGATTCTTTCTGCCTACCTCGTGAGGGATCAGCGTGAAGATATTCATGCACGTATTCTTCTTATTCTAAAAGAAGAACCGTATCAAACGGTAAAAGGATAATGTTGAAGATGATGTGGCTATCGTTAAATATCTAAAAAGCAATGTTTTCAAACAAATTTCGTGGTACAGTGTCAAATTCCGTACTCATCAGTGGGTCGTGTGTCGTGTGCGAGAGAATCGATTTTGTTCTTAATTTAATATTAAAACATATTACGCAATTTTCATTGTTAACGCTTATATTACTTGCATGTATTATATAGATGCTATACGTGACTTATCACCTCATTGCATATGCATTATGCGAACGTGCGCTGCATGTCACGCAAATATAATGAAAATGTGCATTCAGATAGTATGGAAGGAAATCATGTAAACGTGCGTTCAGTATATGACGTATTTGTCTAACGAGCGACAACAAAATGTTCATCCCTGTTCCGTTTTGATGGGTGCGCAGATGCTTTAAATTTAATCTTCGCGGTTTATATTTAGCGCAGTCGTGACTTATTCTTATGTAGACACAATATATAAGGACTGGTAGGAATTTTCGCTTGTAGGTACATGTAGGAAAGTTGAACAGGGTTGAAGGAATAGGGCTGCCAGTTGCTAGTAATTGAAATAATGATAGCTAATGATCATGACCTGTTTTAACATGCGTATGTGTTTTCAGATTAGCTCGTTTCGGACCGACCCGAAGTTTTACTTAAGCTTTTGCTGTCCGCTTTGAAATCGAAGAAAATACTCTTTAGGATCATCACTTAGAAATTTTCTTCAATGCCTACTCGTGAAATAATTAATAATCAAATAAAAAATAACATCAACAAATAACATAACAACAACATCTTCAGTTTCTTGCATACCAAATGTGAATCAGGGGAAGTTCTGAGCGGTGTCATTCAGGAAGCATCATTATAAATATAATGGAATGAACCGGCGTGCATGTATATATGCAAACAAAAAAAAAGCAATGAATGTGGAAGAAACACAACAGGTTTATAAGAATATAGATGCACATGTAGATAGGCCTTATTTTTATGAACATTTTTAATGTAATGACTTTGCCTGTTCGCAAATAGTAATATGAATTTTCAATTTATGTCTTAACATTTTGCTTTAAAATAGTTGAACCCGTTTAACCGTTTTTTTGATACTCAGTGTACGGATATGTTGGAACCTAGAAACAGGTACTCAGATTATATCTTTACATCAATCTTTAATATAGCAATCGTATTATAATCGATTTTGCACGATCTAAGTCGCAGGCACTAATTAGTTACAAATTAAATGTCAAATATCAAGGGCCTACGGTTGATATTGCCTTGATATGACAAATTATGGTGACAAAATTGTCTAACAAATACACAGCAAGCATGTTATATACCTACCTACATAGCGACTTGTTCTTGAGCTTGGATACAAACATACATACATCTGAGAATGGTAGCATTGTAGAACAGACTCTAGAATATTAACTAGGTGGTTAAAGCTAACGTCATATGATGGTAAGCGCTCCTGTTTTAAAACAAGTTTCCAAAAAATCGCAACGCCTTGTTTTACCAGTGAACAGTAAATAAAAGAAAATTTATACAACTGATGAAAAATATATTGAATAGAAACATATTCTCATTACAGTTTCCGAGAACCGCCCGGAGATCGGACAGAATTTATTATGAAGCCAAATTCGCCTTTGGGCAACAAGGAATCTCAAATCATGTTTTGTTATGAAATTATTTGCCTACAATCGGAATAAATGTAAGTAAAAATAACAAATTAGTGACTTTGTAGCGTAGGAACGATATACTTCAGTTGCGAGCAGAAATTGGGTGCGATGCCGCGAAGACAGACCCTGAAGGTCTAGAGGGTCATTGTTAAATGCAGAAGGTCAAGAAGGCCATCGTTAAACGCAGAAATGCAGTCAGAATGAAAACTGTTAAGGTCATAATGATCCACGCCGCTAGGTAAGTGGAGATTGACAGGCTTTACATGCGTTGGAAGACATCACAGCTATACGGTGGCGAACGGCAGAGTTTACAAAATGAGAGTTATTAAACAAGAAATTCATCTAATAGCAAAAGCGTAAAACAAAATCACAAGAATTACGCTCCAATCTTGGAAAACCTTAAAAAACAAAACACCATTTAAACACGTATCCCTTTACAATTGCGTTCGTCGTACAAGGGTCTGGACTTATCCGTTGCGGCCAAGAAAAAGGTGTATATTAAAATTTAATTGACTCTTTTAAATACGTCGGCTGATTGAAAGCCTCGAGGTATAGAATGAAAATGAATTAGAAATTTTCAATGAAGGTTTTTGTGTTTTATTTATGATTACAGTGTAAGAAACGGCTACACGAATCAATCCATTCGTTTATTTTAAAGAAAATAAATGATTAATATCATACATTTCGTTAATGGAAAATCGAGTTGGAAATAGTATTTTTTGTATTCTATTTGATATTGATTATAAAAAATATAATGATTGACTAGCCTGCTGGTGTCCATTCAGTGCAAATATTTGTGTGCAATAGTATTATGATTTTGGGCGTCAAATTATCTATTACTAGCGTACGTTGTAAAATTTTTGCATCAATTTTTGTTAGCTGCCCTGTTATCATAGTTTCTGCCAAATTTCGAACCATATATCAATGTATGAGTTATTTCAAGATACTTGCAATTATTGTTATAATATTAGGCAGTGAATGATAATGATAATGTTATATGTTTTTAAATATGGTTTTGGTGTAATTTTGTGTTTTATTACTTTTTGAAATGGACGTTAACATTAGAAAGACCGGAATTCGCATTTTACCTAAAAATAACAACGTTGTCATTTGATATGAAATTACTGTTAGAATTAAAACAGGAAAACACGACTATTCTCTTCAATATACATATTTTTTATATTTTCATGTTCATCAAGGCTTAAGTAAGTAAATCCGTTACATACTGATTTGTTCTCGATCTAAACCAAAAGAAAAAAATGCATGATGGACTTGCTAGGCTTATTTGTTATGTACTGTGTAAAAGTGAATCGGATTTTAGACGGAAATAACTTTTTAACTTTTCAGCAGGTACGTGGCATAATTAACAAATTTCAAGAAACTTGTATCCATATACCTAAGTAATTGATGATAGTGCGGAACTTGTCTGTTGCTATTCGAAATGATCTCGTAGACCGCCCGTGAAAACGCGTATATTTCATAATTTCTGAATCTGTGCTTGCTCAGTATTTCACGGAATACAGGTTTATAGCTATAATTATAATTATTTTGATATGTAATATAAGGAGCTCTTAAAATAAATTGTTGACTCTATTATACGTAACACAACGTAGGAGACTAGCCGCCTATTTGCATAGTAAACGTAATTTACTCGTATTATAGTCATTGCTATTTACCTGTAAAAAAGTAAGATGATGTGTAAGATGTGGAAATTCTGAAACATTGTTGGCATAAATAATACACAATTCACGTAAACGTTCACGTAAAAATCGTTAAATTTGGGGCTAATTTTTATCACTTAAATAATAACTGACGGCTTTGATTGGGTGGTTAGTGAAAATGACTGTTAAGTTGGGACTCATCGATTTTGATTTTCATCAAATTATATCAGAAAATTATATGTAATGTAACAGATGTCCTATCAGTAAAGCACAGGCGCAGCTTAATGTGATATAGTGGTGGCCGTGTCTGAAATTGCCCTAAGATATCATATCACATATATTTTAAATTCCACTTACGTGAAATTATTCAATATAAAAACTTTATATTGTAACTATGGAGCGAGTCGATATGAAACATAAACAAGTTACGCTTCCGTACATCACAGATGATTGATTACTTCTAATGGCGCGAAGTAAATTTACGCGTTAATGAATGGGCTCGGGAATTTGAAACTCGATCACTGTGCATTTGGACTTGAAGGAGCACGAGGCTTAAGTAATGAACCGTTTGTGTTCACTAATAATTATAATTAATGTGAATTAAATTGAAGTGTTAGTATTTTACTTTAAAAATAATTCGTTACGTAATGTATACGTTACGTAAAAATGTATGGGATATTGGTATTAAATCATAGTACTAAAGAATTAAAGAAAGATTTTAAACATTTCTCTACAATCTTTTGGTAGTTGCGCTATTTGAACCAGGTCTCTCAGAATACGAAAAATTGCAGCTTTAATCTACCACGATAGATAAATGCTTGTTGGCACATTTAAAATGTTTTGTAGAACGTCATGGGGAAGTTTGTAATGCGAATATTTTATCATGATTGTATAGCCAGTATACATTATAAACATACTCGTAAACACGTATGTATGTAATTCCAAAAAGTTTGCGATGCGAGCCAGAGACACGAACTCCAGAGTCCCGACAGAATTTCAAGCTATTGCTCAACAATTCATTAAAGTGCTTAAAAGCTTGGAAATTTAAATTTCTAAGTAATTTGTTCTTGAAAACATCTGGGGCTAAAGTAACAAAAGAGTTCGTTAAGGTAAAAAGTGATTATAACTCTTAATTTGAATTTTATTGATTTGCCTTTGGCAGTTTGTAAATTTATTAGGAATTAACAAACATTAACATAGTAACATGTTTTTTATATTTCACAGACCGCTGTACCTTTCTAATACCAGTAAAATAATTTCTATTAACAGTAGTAATCCGAAACAACATACGTGAATTAAGCCGATTCCCATTATCTTCATGAGTCTGGGAATACTTTAAAATGTACACAATATTACTTATGAAACGACAGTAAATTAAGTAAGTAAAATGACATAGCAACACATCATCTCCACACCGATGATTGATGTTTATAAGGGACGGATGAAAATTTACGCATTAATAAACGTTTTCGTTTATTTAAAACTTGATAAGCGTTTGGTTGTGAAGGATTATTATGGAGTAATTAGTTAACTAAAACAGTCTCATTGTGTGTTCACATAAATACCTACTAGACTAATTGTCGTATTTCTTTTTGAGCGAAAAGGTTGTGAAGATATATATGCATATATGCATATGTACTAACTGTGCTCGGGATTTAATCCGCGTCGAATTCTAAAATGAAAGTAACCTAAGTTACTCCTTATTAATTCAGCTATCACCCAGTGAAAGTCACGTCAAAATCGGTCCAGCCATTCCAGAGATTACCCGGAACAAACAGACAGACCGAAAAAAATAGTAAAAAATGCTATTTTGATATAAGTAACGTGTATATGTACATACATATAAATTTAGTAAACAGCGGTAATTTTAATATTACAGACATGCATTCCAGACACTTTATTTATCTGGATAAATGTATATGTTATAATATTTATCACTTTGAGTACCAGCATGGACTCATCTATAAGATTAATCTTCAATTTCGAATAATTATTTGATAGCTCCCTTTCAATTAAGTATTCATTCGCCCGTCCTGTCACATCCACGAATTGATATCGACTGAATCGCTTAGTAATTATGCGTAGAATAGAAGTAGATTTGGGTTGTGGAAAGATATTGTAGATTAATATGTAGGCAGCTGTCCTAAAATCTTCAATTACTTACAGAATATATTTATTTAGTAATTATGTTTAAATCCCGACGAAGGATGTCACTCACGAGATGAACCATAAATGCTGTAACCAAATTGTTATTGTAACGTCACACCGAGGTCCGTTGCGGTGTGACGTTACAATAATTGTGTGTGTACACTGAGTGTCAAATATTTCTATATTTACAGACCCGACGCGCTTCTGCTACATTCGTTACATTCTTCATACATTCAATAGCTTTACGAACCACATCGCATATGGAACGTAGTATTTGAATATAGGCATAGTCAGCCATTGTATAGGCAGAATACCGCATGTATCGAATTGTAATTCATTTCTGGATCTATAATCTCTTACGGGAAACTAACGTGAAAATATGCATGAGTTTATCCGTAAACAGCATTTATTATAGAATAAATGTTTCCAATTATGACACTGGTGATACTTAGCGATGATGTAAAATTATTCCGGTCATTAAACGGTTATCGCAGTTAATGAACCACATTGACTTGCACATTAATTAATAAATTCTGATGTAATCATTAATTGTGGCTACGCTGAGTTTGAACGTTTTAGTGCCGCGTGCTAGAGCCTAAAATAATTAACTGAACTTTGAATTTACGATATCTTTATATTATACCTACATAAATGTGAGAAATTTGCACACGGCCATCTTATCCCACACGTGGCTGAGACTGTGCTATTGTAACGAGACAACTGATAAAAATACAATATGCGATTTGCGTAACACAGAACAAACTATATTCGTCTTATTTGGGAACCGAAATCGATATCCCCAGCTCAGTAAACATGCTCACTAATTATCTAAATAAAAATAGAATGAAGTAAAAATAATTAGTATATGTAGATATACCATGGAAATGGAGTATTGCTAAAGTTGGACACATTTCATGCTACACACATACTCATTATCTAAGATGAGTTTCAAGTTGTGTTAGAATATCCTTCAGTCTGGTGCGCACAAGCGGCGAGGTATAGTTTGAACGTGCCTTGTGTGTTGCAAGCTGATTACTGCGCCGTGGTTCTGTAGCTGACGTTCTTCGTTCCACTACACAGACTTTATGTATGTTCTCATATTATTTGTAGCTATTTCATTACTATGAAATATATTCCGCCACCACATGTACGAGACAGGCTGTATATCCGCTGTTATATTTCTAATGATTCTGTTTATTTCAACGCGCTATTAAATATTACGTTTGGACAATTTGAATATGTAATATTGAATTGAAATTTTTGTTTCAGGGTACAAATCGGTTAAGTAGACAGACAGACATATACGATATTTAGTTCTAGACACTAGAACTGCCAGTACAGTGTAGTCACTGTACTGACAGTTTTAGTAAACATACGAGTATTTGTATTAAAAAAATACTCTACATTAATATCAGGTCCATAAGTAAGGTACGCAGTCAGCGTATGCCTTATATTTTTCATATTTATAACGCCTGGGTAAAAAAAAATATGAAACACGTTCTTACCAGGAGAAGCTGAATTTTTTTTCCCGCCTAGATTTTCCAGAAACCTTGCACGTTCCGCCACGCCCTTTTGTATGACGTAATTACAGTGGAGAGGCATGGTGTAAGCATTTTTCTTTAATATGTGGCTAGTAAGCATGGATCAACCTACCTAACTGGTCGTTTAAGCAATATTGTTGCTCCTGGTAAGCTCATAGCAAGTTGACCGAATAAAAAATATTTATATACATAAATAGATTCAGCATTTTTAATGAATTTCACTTAAAATTCATATAACCATAGTGGGAAGTGCGTAAATACTAGATATAAAATACATGCTACAGTTTATCTTCTTATGAATATTATGTTTAAGAGTTTGCCGGTTTTAAAGATAAAAATAACAATAATAATAATTACTAATTATAATTATTACTAATTAGGAATAATAATAATTACTTAATAAATTTCCAGAATATTTGAGCAGAGTTTTGAGGCTTCGACTTGTTAACCATTCTTTACACCAGTATTCCAGGTATAGGCAGAGAGCACAGAGTGGCAAATATCTCTGTCTTTATAGCTTATCGTGCTATTTGTACTTAAAAACTCTAATATGGAGATGTAATAAAACAAAGTTTGCCAATATCTAATTTTATTTTATCACTTTTAGGAGCCTACACAAGAAAAGTACAATGACGTCGAATTAATTTGATAACTTGTCGCTACGTAGTTCACGAAAATTTTACAAGTCCATTATAAATAAATATTGCACAAAAAACTTTTACAATCCCTGAGGGTGCCGTCGTAAAAATAAGTTTTAGACCCACATTAAATAAATATAAGATTTAAATGCATAAAGAAGAATGAGCTCTACATAAGACATTTCTTTTACCGCTTGCTTGTAAAGATCTGTAACTCCCACATCTCGCCAGTTTTGTTTACGTCCCACTATGGGATAGGTGGTGATCGTATTAATGATTTAAAAATGGAACAATTAACTTAAATATTGTTGATAAAAAAAAAGTTACTACAGCGGTGGTGAGGGTACTTCCTAAACCCTTATAAATAAAATAAGATTTATTAAACTTCGATTGAGTAGTGGCGTATTTTAATGTGGGTCTATTTTAACATAACTATTGTATAAACAACATAACTGTTGTAGGTTACAGACAAATTGACAAACAAAATTTTTGTACTTCAAGAGCTCTATATGTATAATGACTGTTTTTATATTTACATAATTTAACAATAATACATTGAGAATTATTAATTTTACTCTAACGTAATAAACAAATGTAAGTTTATACATATATTTATAGAACATGACTATATTTATACATACTAGTAAGTGCCAGTAGCTTCGCTAACTGGAGCGAAATTTTAATGATTTTGACTAATTTATGTTTACGAATATGTAATTCCTGAAAACTTAGTACCAAGCACTACGTATGCTTATTAATAATAAATTTTATTGGTACTTTATTTCAGGTATTCAATTTGTAAAATTTGAGGTGATAATTTTATTAAGTACCTATCATTTCAGTATTCAGGTCCTTTGTTGGGGTTAACATATGGTCACCTACACGTGTTAATGAAGGTACCGTATAAACCTTTTCACTACGTGGAACCGCAGGTACAAGCAGGTACAAGGTAAATGTGAAACTACATTCATATTTAAACACAGAGTTTTGTCACATTCGTGTAATAATATCGTACTTATATTAAATAATGTTAATAAAGTTGTGTTTTTGTCGATTCTTAGTACAAAAAGGACAATACCGCGGCAAAATGACCATTGAATGCGTACGATATATAGAAGAAAATTTAATCTACCTTTAACAAAATATTACACCAATACTTTTCATATATGTACTTCGATAGGTCGAAGACTTGCGCATGTACGAATCTTCGCATGACAGTTTTAAAAAAAAAACTTGTTTTGAATAGCTAAAAAGTTTTTATTGAATGTTCTTCAAAGTCTACAAACAAACCTACAAAACATGTATAACTGGAAAATGATTAAACTACTATTTTCTTGTGTTATTTTATTAAATCTACGTGCAGATTATTTTACACACTGTTTATAGATTTTCGTTAAAATTTTTGCATTATATTTACAGAGTAAATCTACATTTCAGGACAGTTTATAAAAATGAGTTTTGTTTTCACGGAAACACATACATACAAGAATAAAAAAAATTCATTTATTTATAATCAAATGTTGTCTTTTACAATATATCAGTTGGCGATTAAACATAGTACATCCACTAACTACAAAACAATCATATATTACACTAAATGAAATTGTCGTAACATCTAATATTATTCACACTCGATCACAATATTCACTATGGAAAGAAACTACATCAAAGAAATTCATTATATTTTTCATATTTATAACAATTAATAGAACATCGAATTGAAATGTCAAATTATTTTTTTCCAAGCGTAGTTTCCCCACAACACGGTATCTGCGATATATTCAACTACAATTAGTATACCTATTCATTAATTCATAAATATTATGTACTATATACACATTCATTTATTGATCTATTACATAATATTATCAACAATATTTACAATAGTGTTATTTTCTAATTTACACACTTTGCAAACTACAAACAAGTTTAAATTTAATGATTAAAAAAACCCAATTACTATTTTCATTTTGATATGACGTGATGATTTTTGTATGATTGTATTACATTAAAAATGTACGCAAAATATCAACGCGAAACATGTCCTTTGAAATGAATTGTTACTATTTTTTCTACTCGTCTATATGAGCCAACCTTGCATGATTTACAAAGGAAATGTATAAAAGGATTTTCAAAATTAATTTTAGTAAAAAAGTATTTAATAAATATTAATTTTATTTAATACAATTATTACTTTTTCTGGCAGTGCCGTTTATTATTATTGTAATTATAGATTACTTATTAATATGTTATTTGATAAAAAAGCGGCAAGAGCTCATTAAGATTGAAGTTAACGTTGCCCAATCAGACAGATGCAAGGCAGGAAAGGGAACAAAATATTATTTTTCCAAAGGACAAACAAACAAACAAAACAATATACTAAATCTACTATCACATGTATTGAAATACTGGCTACTATTAATAATTTCAAATGTCATCACATATACACCACTCGTAACAATACAATTTAATACTTATTATTTTAAATTCACAACAGCTTATTACTAAAAAACTCTTTGGTCAAGCCGAAACATATCTTTTAATTCAATATCTGATACTCGAGCTTGCTGTTGAAAAAAATTCAATTTAAAATTCGTTCTAAATGTTTTACGCAGCAAAGGAAATGTTCAAAGTTAAAGAACGTTCACGTGAGGTATGTAGTAAAAAATTTTAAATTTGAAAAAACACGTATTCATAATATGAATACGAGTTTTTTCAAATCACGTTTATGAAATTCAGGGACTAAAAGTAATTTTCTTTTGCAGTTCATTTAAAGAAAAATATATAAGGACCATTGTTCTCGCTCTTTACCTTAAGTTTTTCCGCAGTTGGCGTAAAATTTATATAACATTATATCTAAAAATGATGGAGAATTTAATCATTCATTTTATATAAGACAATCAGTACGTTATGCTAGGAAATTAAATGTACATTGATGATGAGACTAGTTCGATAGGTAATTTTAATTTGTCCATAATTTCACATTACCTTAAAGTCTTAATTAAATCACAGTATCTAGGTCTCTAGGAACGACCTCGGGCATTGACAATCATAGAAAACTTTCTGACGCTCTAGTTTCCTCCCTATCCACAGCCGAAACTATTTCAACACCCTCTTCATAGTTCTGAACTTTGGACGCGTGATTACCACAATAGTGCTGGTCAGGGCCTCCGTACTGACTGTGGTAGAACTCCTCTCTCATCATGTGGTTCAGATTAGAACATCTAAAGAACAGTATTTCTTGGAAAGGTTTTCTGAAGTCTCTGTTCAAAGTGGCATAAATTATGGGATTAAGTAAACTGTTGATGTAGCCCAGCCAAAGAAAAAGTGCACTCACGGCGTCTGGGATAGTATCTTCTTTGACAAAAGGCCTTATTAAAGCGAGAACAAAGAAAGGCAACCAACAGATAACGAATGCCGACATTATTATTC
>DWFO01003247.1:0-12547 GCA_018246595.1 Mimoniades nurscia nurscia | reverse complement strand
AATGTTCTCCAATATATATTCAGAATGTTCTCCAATCTATGTTTATACTGGTCCACAGCCACATATGTAAATATGTTAGTATATGTATCTATCTTATCTTCGATAATACATTACAGATTGTCGTATATCTACAGATGCGAGCATCTGTGTACATATATTCGGTTGAGCAGTCAGGAGCAATAAGCATTTGTGTGCATTCGTGCATTGACATGCAGTTCGTAAATTGCATAGATATTAAGGCTACTGGGGTCACGTGGTGGATATCTTGCCGATTTGACGTTTAGGGGATTTATGGCTTGGCCCCGATTGGGAAGACGTCTGAATGATCTATTTATGGGCGTATTCTGAGCCCACTGCCTTGTAGGTCGAGTGGTCGCGAGCGCGACTATCAATCGAGAGATGCTGGGTTCAGGACGCGGATCAGATACTATTGAATTGTTTTAATTAGGCAGGGAATCTGGATTTGCGCTCAGTGGATGGCAACAGGCTCATCCCTTATTACGTGAAGGGAATGTAAAAGTAACTGGTGAGACGTAGATGTGTACTACACTCCTATGTCTATCACTACGGGAATTACAGGCGTGATGTTATTTCGTGTTATGTTCTACAATCATTAACGCTCACCCTATTTTCACCAATCAAGCAACAATGTTTGAACACTATTGTTTCGATAACAATAAGTAGGTACCTACCAAAAAAACACGCAAAAACATTCTAAGAGAACGAAGAATTGCAAATTAATATTCATTAATAGAATCGCATTTATATCTGTGTGAAAGGGGATATACTTATAAAAAGACACCATTTACCCCAATTATTATCAACGACCCTTAAGTCAATATTTCTGATGTGGGTTATTACTTCGATTTTGAAAATATCTTACACCTTTACTTATGATCATCTGATTCTAAATTAAGCCGGACTGCTACTCTGGTCAGGTACAAATCGTTTACAATATTTTTTATTATTCATAAAACTTATTTAACCTCAATGTGCTGTAAAATTGCCTTATCAGTTCCTTCCCACTCTCTACACAGGCTGATTTCATAAAAATTCAGCTAATCGTACGTATTTCGTTCGAAATATGTTATGAAATACTATTCTTTTAAGTATTTAGGTTAAAAAATATATGACTCACGCCTGTATCTCTCCGAAAAGGTATGCAGAAGAGTGTAGTACAGTCCTACATTTAGTTGTTGTATGCGTCCCATCATGGATTAGGCTCAGGACCTATCGATCGGCAGCTGCGCTCGCAAGCATTTGACTAACAAGGCAGTCGTATTTGGGTTAATATCTGGGTAAATTTACGTATTGCATAATAATTATGATCTTAACAATAAAAATAGTTAAAGTTCCTAATAACGCCCTTTTATGAACTTGACCAACCCTAAATCCGGCTTAATTCTTACTCATATAAGCCGTATAATAAAATGTCAACCATAAAATTTTATGTTTTCGCAATGGAATAAACGTAATATTGTTCTTGTGTAAAAATCAATTGTATATTTTAGTTAAATCCCCTTACATTTGATTCAAAAAGGTAGTCTGCTTTGTACTGGCATCACATATAAAAACACAATATAAATAAAAATTGTACGCCACATTTAAGTAGATTCACTATGTGACTAACAAACTTGACGCCTACACCGTATACCCGCCTTTACCCCAAGTGTGAACTTAACCTATCTGCATTCCACTCCACTGTGTCAGCGATGACGCACGCTTACCTGCAACAAAGAATTCTCTTATTATTATCAGATCGGCATGTGCAAGCGATTATCGACCTTATTGGCAACGACCACCATTGAGTTTCCCCGCGATTTCTGCGTTACGATCTTTCTCCGTTGTTAGCGTTAGCAGAACGATGAGGTTGCATAGCAGATGCGAATCAAAAGCTTATTAGCTAAGAAGTTATTTATTCAACTCTTTCTCATTTTCCTTAAATGTATCGTATGCGATCTACAAATGATATGAATTTTGTGAGTAGGAAAAGTTCTCTTTGTAAGAATAATGTAATTAAATTCCTGGTTAACAATATGTATTTTATTACATCTCGCAGGTTCAAATTGATTTAGTTTTCCAATGTACATATATACACATGCATATTGATTGCAGTATATTTAGACTCATAGATCATAACATTAAAAATAGATATATATCTAGAGACAATGTTGCCACCGTAAGGATAGTCTCAGTCAGTACAAACAAGTTTACAATATATTCCTTGTACGCATATACATTCCAATTATTCGTAAATATATCAACGAGTATTTATATTCAAAGAAGACTTTGTTGACGCGGATTGGGCGCGTAGCTCGGTTTCAAAAAGAAATGTTTATGTTTTCATAGATTTCTCTGACTTATTCTATGTACATACATACATATCTTCATGCCAGGTCCCTTACGGGGTAGACAGAGAGCACCGAATGTCAAATATCTCTATACTTACAGACCTCCCGCGTTTTATCTACATTCATCACTCTGTTCATATTACAGGTTCATGACTATCAATATAAGGCAATAAATAATTATGTTACATAGTCAAAATAAGAGTTGAAAAGTAACACAGTAAGTAAGTGTATAAGAGGTAAAATAAGGCAAGTGTTTATCAGTGGAATGATAGAAATGTTGACATTATGATGATAATATGATGATACAAAATTATTCAGTATGTAACTGGATTATATTTAACGCGTGCAGATGTCAATCATAATCGAAGGAATGAACTTGTACCTATTATGATCAAGTTAAGCCATAGACGGGTGCAATCTTTTCTTAAATTTAAATCCAGAACATGATAAAGTACAATTATTGACGAAAAAGAAAATGAGAGCAGATTGGCAGTAAATTGTACACCCGCCTTTTCTTAATGTATAATTTAAATTCCTTGCGTTCGGCGGATAAATTTGAGCGGAGTGTCAGTATTATTCTAGACTATTACAATTTAAATCTTTAATACTATGGTCGCACACAACAAGAATTCCAATTTCAAATAAAATTAAAATACCCGTGAGGTTAAAATATATTATCATTGTGACCTAGCATGACGTAGTACGATATAATGTTAATATTATTAAAGTATAATATTTTTTATTATTTATAGTTTCCCTGAAATTTTACACCATACTACATTTATTGCTCGTCAAGGTCAGTTCCGCGAGGATGTTTCATTCAATAACAATGAAATATGAAATGAATGCAGGTATAATAGTACAATAGTACATTTATATGGCTGTAAACATTTGACATAAATATATATATTACGCGTGCTGTGATGAGAATATATTTTGCTTAATTCACCGTTACGGCATCAAAGATGGTTTTATTATCGCGAACAAATCTCAACAAACTTTCATTTTTAATGCGGACGATATCTTCTCATTCTGATGCCTCACCAGCTACTGAAGGTTGGCAGTAAGCCACGCATATTTCGTTCGGTCTTTTGCTAAGTGGAAAAGTTCAGTGGTAGGTTGACATTCCTGTCCATATATGACATATGTATGTATATATTTAATATAATTAAAAATCCTCAGCGGCATGTTCATTTAATAATATATATAACAATGTTATTAGGCATGGATAAATGATAATTGTTGGATAACTCAAGCTTATTCTTACAACTCATTTCCTACGTAGTAGGGGATTAAAAATTCGGGATTAGTCCCGAAGAAAATGGAAATACCGTTTACAAATAGACAGCCGAGGGCCTCAAGAGACTCGTTTGCATAACTTCAATTAATAACAACCATTATGATAAAGAACTTCGAAGGTTTCGGGTTATTTTGGTGATCAATATTGTTCTTAAATCCATTGGAGTCTCTCCTTCCTTTTGTGGTAACTAATTTTGAATAAAATTGGGTCAGAAGGCGCTTTGTCTCCTGACCAAACAATTTTCGTTGCTGCAAAGACTGCCGATTTAGTCTTTGAAGGGATGTTAATGAATAAAGTATTGAATGAAATCGGTTTGATGTCAAATTGAATGAGATTACAAGGATTTTCACAGGGATAGAAAACTATTCATATACATATAACAGGTTATCAAATTCTGTTTCCGTGAATCATGAATAATCATCAAATAACATTCTGGAAAAAGCATGAGATAATTAAACAAATTCTTTATGACAATATTACTAACTTCCATTCATTGTAATGACGATACGATGTTTTTAAATTTATTGTTAGATATCTTTCATTTATGGATACAGTAAAGTTATAAAAGTTTTGTGATAAAAGAAAATATAAGCTCAGAACATCTTGTCAATGGTGAATAAATCTTAATCAAAACTTGAGTTAAATGTTAAGTTACGAAATTTATTTTTATTTACGAAATTGCATCACGACTGCCATTCAACATTCGAACATAAGCCTTCAAAACTTCGTTCACCTGCATCTTTAAATTTATCTGTACTGAAGTAGTTAACGAAACGGATTGATCGACGCCAGCTGTAGCTCCCGCGCACTCGATCGAACACGGCAGGTGTACGGTCGCGTCGATATTGTGCCCGATCGTTTATGTTCTTAGTGCGGTTCCCGGATCAAATTTTAAAAGACTTTCCAAATTTCGCTTCCGTCTATAACCTGTAAAGTCCAATTCAAATAAATCAATCGAGCTCCTAAATACAATGTTTAGTAATCTTTAAGAAATACATCGATTTCCTTCATAGAATCTAGATACTTTTTTCAATCAAACACTTCGTTAAAGATGCCGGTTTAATTTGTTCTCTTTCTAAGAAGAGTAACATATCTAGGTATTGGGAGGAAGGTAAAAGGTTGATGATGATGATGTTCACATTATATGTATTTTGTATGTATCGAGGACTTCTTAGTAATCCCCGAAGTGTGTGTTACACTCTCACGTCGCACTAGTTATATTCACTTCCTATAACGGAAAAGTTGATGAGCCTGTTGACATACACTAGGTCCAAATCCAGACTTGAGCCAGTAGGTACTAGAAATTTAAAATTACCATCAAACCCAGGTTATCTCGACCAGCAATCACGCTAGCAACTACTCGACCGAAATATGAGCAAAATATTAATAAAAAAAACTATTTGAGGAAAACTATTTGAAACTTCAACCGAACATTTTCAAAACATTAGCAAAATTTCATTTGACTCAAATATATGTACTAGATTCTGTTTTTAAGAGTCCCGCTTTTCACTCCATCAAAGCTGGCAACACTACGTCCGAAGCAGATGGTATACACGCTTTATCTTCGTTGAGGGATCGTTCCGTTTTTTTGGTGAGCCCAAAACGCGAGCCTTTTAAAACTTTCCAACTTGTATAGAATCGAATAAATATTCAGACAGTGTGGTTGCCTTTAATTTTTACGGATATATACAGTATACAACAATCGACAGAGTTTGCAAAGTAAGAAAAAACGCTTTGTTTAGGCGAGATGTTTCTATGAAAGCTATTTAGTGTAGTAACATTGCCAATACATCGTTTCTTAATGGATTCCTTGTATGAAATGGCGTAAAAATGGCGAAAGGCTTTCTTGAATACAAATTATTGGTTAATTTCTCGGAAATTTCTCATGTAAGGCTTGAGACAGAATTAGTGTCTATCACGTACTTACTACAGCTACAAGAAATTCTGTGAAGTGCTCTCCGAAATATACATACATACATACATACACATTTATGAAGGGAATGGATGTAGTTGACAGTGCTGAAGCCGCGTCGCCTGACACATCTTCGAGTTCTCCCTTCACTAACATAGGCTACTAAAGAGATTCGATAAGCTATATTATAATATAGTTATTAAATATATTATTTGATTTCAAATAATCTAATAAAAACTAAATCAAGTGTGGTAAGGTGTACTGTTCGCAATGAAATTAATTAAATTCTGCATTACAATTAAATGATTGTATAAAATGCTATGTTACTGGATTTATTCATGTGTAACGATGTAATGTAGTAAATAAAAATATTTATCTTTTTCGTGAAAATAAAATACACGATTTTATCAGTTTTAACCGTCATAAACATGACTACAATAACCGGAAATATACAGCTTGAATGAACAATAATAATGAATGGATTCATTCTCTCCCACTTTTTATCGTAAAAAAGGTCAAAGCGCATATTTTTTTAAAATAAAAAAGTACAGTGCAGTTAGATTTCATACAAATTCCTTTTAATTGAATGTATACGACATAAAAAAAAATCATGTAAACGGGATTCTAGTAAAAATGTCTCCGCCGGAAGATCACTGAAACTAGTACCAATCTCAAGTTATTCCTTTGTTTCTAATTGGAATATTTGGCGCAGGAATGCGAAGACCGTCCGCATCCCTTTTATTTTTATATTAAAAATCTTTTCTTAAGATTCCGACTTATATTGTTACGTAAAAATGACGAAATGACAGCACAGTCACTTTAAACGGAGACTTCTTTAAATCCAATCAAGTGTTATAAAGCAGCAATAATATAGTCTCCCAGACTAATTACACACTGATCTATTATGTTCTAATCCATTTCATGAGAAGCGTGTAAGTGAAATTGATAAACTACATATGCTCGCTAAAACTTCGATTATATATTTCGAAGACATAGATAGATGTTCCTACATAGAGAACAAAAGTTAAAAGCATAACGAAAACTTTCATTAATTTTGCCAGTTTAGGTTTTGTCTCTTTGTTAAAATTAAATAACGTAAAATAGTTCGAATATAAATAAGCTGATACACAATGCAATGGTTAAGAAAAAATCTAGAGGACGCATATGCTCATCTAAAGAATTCTCTAAGACTTGTAATATCAAAGCTTATTCACACTTCAAACAGTCTTAGATCATATGTGTAATATATGTACAATACGTAGGTAATATAGACATTTACGTCTATATTAGGTTGATGTATTCCGTTTTCATTTTCAATAATAACGCATGAAAAGGCGTTGATGTCAAAGGATTAGCGATTTCGTCGTTTTTAGTGGGACGACATGGAATCCTCGAGGGAATAAATATTGTTATCGCAAAAAATGGGCTTTGCACGTTGTAGAAATAAAGCTATAAAAGTTTATAGGTCGTAAATAGAGACCTTTTCGAAAGACTTGGTGGCCATTTTCCGTGCAATTGGTAATATTGTCCACTTTTGGAATTGTTTTTTATAAACTGTCGTGAAACGTATTAAATGGGATTCATGTTACCCAAAAATTTTTATGTTAATAAATGTTAATGTAATTTTTCCAACATTTACTTTTTGAAAACAGTTTATTATTATTATTATCATCATCACGTTAGTATCCCTTACGGTGTATAGAGCATAGAATGATAGACATATGTGTTCGTCGAGGTCATGAGCCAGTAGCAGACCTGGCCCGTTGTTGGTGAAGTGGTTAGTAAACCTGACTGTAGCGCCGGGGGGCGTCGATTCGATTCCCACCCAGAATAAATATTTGTGTGATGAGCAGAAGTGTTTTTTCGGTGTCTGGGTGTGAAAAATAAAAAAATAATATATCTCTTTAAGTACATATTCATACGTACATATGTAGTTTATCAGCCATCTGATTGACACGCCACAAGCTCTCTTGACGCTTACTTTGGGATCTGATGGGCGTGTGTGGAGATGTCCCGGGATATTATTATTATACTCAGTAAATCACTGACTTCATCTGACCATCTGAACCATCCGTACATAGATGATTACAAAAAATCAATTTTGTTTTAAATAACTTTTTATTACATCGTGAACCAAAACAGGGAATTTTATAAAAACCGTTCACAAAAAAGAGCAGCGAATAATTTTATTTTTTTAGGGCTGCTTGCCCTTTTCATTCCGAGAGAGGAACGGTGTTGAGTTTCAAGCAGTCTATGCAATACCGACCCGAATTCATTCCTTACGGCTGATCTATGAGTCAGCAGTTCGAAGAAACAACGCATTACTGCACTTCAGCAACAGTTAAATGTTAAACAAGATCAGATTATGTGACTAATGGAATCACAATTTAAACGCCTTATACGTATATTAAGTGCCAAGTCAAATAAATTAGGATTTTAAATCATTTGTAATAAAGGAATTAACATGTTTGTTACAATTTACTATTTGACATATAGTTTATTGACAAACGAAAACAAAAAACTGTACTTATATTCGTGAAAGGCGTAGGCGGAGCAGCGCAATAGGTACACTCCCGGGTTTATGTCCCACGTCTCAGTCAAGTCTGCGTCCCACTGTGGAATATGAGGTGAGATTATTGCCATACACCAGGTGGAGCCACTCTAGTCAAGACTCCGAGCCGTCACTAGGAATACCAGGGAGATTTTGTTACAAAAATCCAGTAGCACCCAATCCGGGATTTGAACCTAGGACTTCTTGCTCGGTAGTCGCGATTGCAACCACTCGACCGACGAGGTGGTCTAGCTTAAGATTAAAAAAAAATTGAAACACCTTTACATACTGGACATTTGATCCCAAAATATGCAGAGCACTATAAATATGTAGGTACTATGGTAATCTGACCGATATCAAAGACACTTCATTTATTTATTTATTCAAATTTAATTAAAACGTAATTCACCAATAACATTAATTAAATTAAGGCCTGTATATTACAAGTATACATCCAGCGCGCAGAACATTAATATGTATATAAATTGACAATCTACATCCAGGATAAAGGACATACCCGCGCGCATCACACAACTATTTATCCTGCCTCAATACTTCGTCACAAGGGCCGTAACACGGTCATAATTTTTACTTTTATGGCAACAGAAATCTCGTACAGAGCGCGGTTTAAAGAAATATGCAGTAACACATTCGCACCCACGATATCAATTAAATTCAGGGTATAAACGAGTAATGTAAATACGCCGGAGTGTTTACACACCGGAGTGGTTTAGCTGTATCACCACGTGATCGGGAATTATTTAAAACGGGACGTGCCTAGCTATAGAATCATATTTCTATTTGTATAAGGATGCAAAAAGCGTAATCAGCGTAAAATAAACGAAAATATTCAAACGAGTGCTGTGTAGGATTATTTATTACATACATATCTTCACGCCAGGTCCGTCATGGGATAGGCAGATAGCACTGAGTTCTAAATACCTCTATCCTTCTAAATACCTCTATCAAACTTGTCGCATTTCAAGATTACTTATTGTTTTTCAATAAAAGACTGCCTTATTTGTCGTGTTAGTTGCAAGTGCGACTGCCGATCGAAAGTCCTGGGTTAAAGCTTAATTCCCGTGTCGGGCACTACTTGTTTTTCTAATTTAGATTTTCTAGTAGTGGCTCGAAGTTTGCATGTGTCCAGTATGGCAATAGGCTCCCCACCTATTCCTTAGTGGGACATAAACGTAAATGGTGTAACGTGGGAGTGTTCTACATTCCTCTGCCTAGCTCTTCGGGGATTACAGGCGTGATGATTATCGATGAGTAACTCTTGAATTAAAATATTTATAAAAATAGTCTTATCCGTGTCATGAGATAAGATTATCGTATACAAGTTCAGTGAATTCAATATAAAAGAAACGTTAATACGATATTATTCGCACTAAAACGTAAGGACTTACGAAATATTGCGACACCGTCCGTCACTGCCTTTAAGTGAGGCACAAAATATAACGTTTGACGCACTAAATAAGGTTGAAAGTCGCGTGTACTTTTGTGGCAAATTCCTTTGCGTATAGCGCGAAATACCTCTCCACGGTACGAAGGAAAGTCGTTGCAAATTGATCAAACGGAACTTTGTTCAATAGTACACCTATTCGAATTGTATAGCCGGCCGCATTCAGGTCACAAGAACACGTCATAGAGTAACATATTCACAGAGGCAGAAGTGGGCACAAAGTATCAGACGCGTATATGTATATATAGCCCCAAACAGATAAGGATTATATCAAGCAACGCTTTCAGACACTCCAGATAAGGGTTCGCACTTCGTCGGCCGCAATATCAACCCACTGAGTATTATAACAGACTTATTTCATTCGAGATTTCAACTGATAATAAATATTTAATTGGGCTTGTCTCATACATATTGCTCCAATAACGTGATATTTTCTGAACAACTTCTTAATAACTTGTCACGCTATTGAAGAAAAGAGAGGATATTATGCGATGCGATAATTAGTTTGATAGTTCATCAACGGTCTATAGCAGCATCATACAAATGGCCATAAATTACATATACCTACATAGTTCTATACAAATTCTAGGAAAAATACGCAATAACCCTGCCACTTGGCAAATATAGAAATGCTTCTTCTGTCTTCCATTGGGAGTGCTCTCATTCTGAAGATACTTGTATCCAACGGGAGAACGGTAAAAGATCTAATATTTGCATATCACATGCTTCATTATTCATCACAAAATATCTGGGCACAGCTAAAGTCTAAACGCTCTGGGCTCTGGGCGCTTCTGGGCAGCCAGCGTAGGTTGTGACAGAAGCGATCCCCAACCCGCATGCCCATGCATGCAACGTGGGGATTACGGGCATAACCCTTCAGGAGAGGCCTGTGTCCAGCGGTGTAGCTACTTCAATAGGTTGATGGTGATGATGACAAAATGCTAATGTCCCTTCTAGTACGCCCTACACTTTAGCACAATGCGAATTGACCAAAACTAAGACGGTAACTCGGTCAAATATTTAAATGAGAGTTAGACCAACGGCTGCACCGTTTAAGTTATGAGTCCCCGATGTTGATCTAGACTAAAGTTCTGCAGTTTATCGAGTTAAATGAATACCTGGTTATTGCTAACTATAAGTCCACAGAGTTAAGGCTTAATAGATCATTCATAGTTCAAAAAAAAACAAAAATGTTTTATTGTCACTAGTTTTAGAAATGTAACACAATAGTGAGTATTCCGCCGGTAAGTCTATAAACTTGTAGTAGAGGATACTCCTCGTCCACGTGGACAGTTTCAATCAAGTAACTAAATACATTACTGAACAGTACAGAATACATACTAATTTCATCAAAATATAAGACTAGTATAGGTACTATATATACAAATAATATTATAACATAGGTATATAGAGATTCAAACACACATATATAAATTATAAAAAGCATAAAATACATATACCAATAATATTGTATAAAGTAAATAATATACATACGTATATACACACCCATACATACATTAATAAACACACATACATTAATACACATACATATACACACATATATATATACATATACATAGTTCATGAACGAAAGTTAGATTGATGCCAACAGATCACTGAACAACAAAATACGATAATCTACTGATTGATAACAGCAAACAATAAGAATATATAGGAAATGCTAATAAAATTTCTCATCACAATCATTTACATATAATCTTTTTTGTTCATTTGTGACGTTTCTTCTAGCATATTGGGATTCAGAGATTTTTTATGGTAACCATGACAACACACTTAACTTATAGGATTAATGAACACCGTTACCTATTTATATACCTATGTATAAGTGATAGTCCACACGAAACTAATTAATAACGTACACGTGATATGAAAATCTCAATAGCTGTGTAAATAGCGGTTGTTATACGCCCACCGCCGCGGTTGGCGGTGAATATTGCGTTGAAACTGAGCACTAGCACACCGCCTGACAGCCGGGACGAGACGCCGCTTCCGCCGCGCCGCGCGGTGCACAGCTATGAAATCCGCTACGTGCGGTGCCACGTACTAATCGTTTAATCGTATTAGTAATAATTATTATTATTATTTATTACCATAAAGGATCTGAAAACACGATATAAAACTTATTTAACATAAAACCACATGCGACATAACTATAAATAATTTCAACAATATGAAACATACGACTCTGAAATATCCTAGTTCACTCAGAATTGATGGCGCTCGTAGTACGGCCCGAGTGAATAATGGCCGACCTCATAAAAGTGGCTGGAGCCCGATGTGATTAATTATGTATCATCTTCGACCTGGCCGCCAGATATCTAGGGTTACTTAATGTCTAAAACGAGACCATCGTGGAAGGGTTTGGCTGATGTACCCAGATTAAAAATCTAGATAAGTGCTATTTGAGAACAGTTTTTTCCGTATAAAATTTATTATACGGCAGGTATGCTGCTCCCAGGCTATTGTGACGAATTGAATTTTGTATTGAATGTGCATTTTTTATGATCACTATATCATCACTCCAAGTATCTCACAGGGTATACAGACAGTATCGAGAGCCAAAAATCAAAAACGCTTACTAACAGGTAATAAATTAATAATAGTTATTAAACATAATGGTAATTAATGATACCTATAATACCTACATAATTCGAAAATAGTCTCACCCCCGAAATTAACGTGCCACGTACCTATAACATATCTGGTAAATCGTAGAAGTGCACTACATTCCTCTGCCTACCCCATACGGAAAGTACAGGCGTGATCTTATGCAATAGTAGGTATTGTTGACACCAGAAACTAATAAAGTAGGAAAGTCCATTAGGAAATAATGGGATGGTCAGAAAATACCATTTAGACTAACATTACAAACTGGGCCCAGTTCATTGTTATAATGAACTAATTTTGAATTCGGAACATGTCTTGTTCCCGTTGAGGAAATGCATGT
>DWFO01003246.1:0-12548 GCA_018246595.1 Mimoniades nurscia nurscia | reverse complement strand
CGCCAGCGCCGCGGCGGCGGGCGGCGCGGCGGCGGCGCGCGCCACCTCGCGGGCCATGGTGGTGATGAAGGCGGCGGGCCGCGCGCTGGCGATGAGCGTGAGCGCGTGGCGCGCCGTGCGGCACGCGTCGGCCTGCGCCGTCAGCGGCAGCCCGTACGTCATGGACGGCACCAGCTTGTCCGCGTCCGAGCACATCTCCAGCAGCCCTGCGCCGGACGCCGCTCACGGTCATGCTAGCTTACTCACGTCTCAATAGTTCTCCGTCTTGCGATACTGTGGACGTGTATCCAAAATGGAATGATTTTATGCAGCGACCCCCGAAACTTCAATCTAGTTGCCAATATGTAGTAAGCCGCCACAGTGACGAAATCGTTAAACGAAACTGTCCCTTATTAACATTTCTTTAATTAGAGTGTTCTTAAAAAAGACAAAATGTTTTTTTTAATACTCAAAGTTCATATTTAATATCTATAAATGACATCTTCAACCTATATTAGTTCATTACTGGGAATAGGTTCCTTAAACGAGACGAGACGGACGTTTGGGCTATATTAGTCTGTAAGCGAGGACGCAAAATAGTAAGATAGAGGCAGGCGTCACCGAGCAGCACGTGGCTGACGTCGAGGTAGGGCTCCCAGACGGCGAAGCCGCGGCCCAGCAGGTCCACGGCGGCGCGGCGCAGCGGCGTGTGCGCGGGCAGGCGCGGCGAGCCCGGCGCCAGCAGCAGGTGCGACAGCGCCAGCGCCGTCAGCCGCGCCAGGTTGTTGGGCGCGCTCAGCGTGAACCCTGCGCGCGCGCACACTTGGCTCCGCGGATACGGTAGCGCAACGTTGGTAATTGTTCTAATCATTTGCAATAAAAGCATCGATGCTTTTACCGTGCCGCTGTCGGGCCGGGTCCGTCTCACAATGGCCCACGACCGGCAGGGTCGGGGCGACTCTGGTACGCCTCTCGAGTGTGTACACGCGTGGGACTCATCCCAAAATGTTCCATACGTACATTGTGACGTACGTACGTTGTGACGCCACCCGATCGCGGTAGGCGCAGACTATAGATTGCTCACTCACCCTCGACGATGGAGCCCTTGCGGCTGTCGGCGTCGCGGCGCCGGCGCCCGCCGCCCGCGCCGCCCGCGCCTGCGGCGCCACCGGACACGTTACAGTGACGCCAACGTGGTGCACCAGTACGAATAATATGAAGCGTTATTGAACTTTATTGTAAGTGTAAAACAAAATCTTAGCTTTGAGTAAGAAAAAAATATAGCTAAAATGTAGGCTAATTTTCAGAAGTGAGGGTAGTTTTAAAAACATACTCTCATTCGGACGTTACATAACATGTAACACGCAAATAATATACATATGTAATGTTTTTCTCAATGATAAGAGGAATATTATTGCAGGAGACGGCATAATAAGCAAGATGGTTTTTAGCCGAAATACCACTTGGTAAAACAGTGAAGGAAAACTTTGTAAGAGTAATAATATGGAATGTTCTCGAATGTTCTCGTCGCGCGACAAGACCGTGGCCGGTCCCGTTCGCACCTTCGCTGGCGATGTCCTGCCCGAACTCGGCGCCGATGACGCCGAGCAGCACCACTGCCGTAGTCTGCTTCCGCTTCAGCTCGGCGAGGGACGACGGCTTGCGGATGATCTCTTCCTCCTCCTCTTCGAACTCTTCTTCTTGCTGTGGGCAAGAAGAAAAAGTGGGGAAGGAGGGGGGATAAGAGTGTTAACTTTAACAGTGACTTAATTTAGGTAATCAAATCAAGTAACGAATTAGTCCACACGCTAACGTGAGTAACCTTTGGTGAGACCATTTTAGCTATTGCATGCATGTTTTGTCTAGTTCTTGTGCAGCGAAGTTAAAATTCGAAAACATTTATATATTAAATATTTTATATAGTCCCTATATAAAATATTTCTTTTCAGAATTATAATTTAAGCGTTCAGTGTACATTTGAAATATATGCGTTACTTAACATAGCACTACGAAAACTAAAAAAGAATTGCTCCATTTTCAAAATCCCAAAGTTGGGCTGGTCTCCTGAAGTGCAACAATATTAGTGTGAGAGGGGAGAAGCGTTAGTGATTGTGCGCAAGACTCACGGCCTTAACGACCTTCTCAACGGGCTCCTTGGGCGCCGCCTGCGGGTTGATGCTCTCCGTGTGCGTGTAGAGCGGCAGGTACTGCGCCCAGTTGTCCACTAACGCTTTGCGGCCCTTCGGACCCAATCTGGAGGACACACGTACATCTTAATGATTGAAAGTAAAGATGACGCGGAAAAGGGGTTAAGAGATTACTGTCCGTATGGCGCTGATGCAAATTTAGTTCAAAGGATGGTTTATTAAAGGGAGAGATGACTGTAGACAAGTGTTTAAAAGATATCCATGGATTACCGATACGAATACGGATCTAAGGACCAAAAACTGTAGTTTGGGTGAGTTTGGGTGGAATTGAAGATGGAATCCGACAAATGCTGGCTGGAAACTAATTTATTGGATATAATATATCAAGAGATATGTAAAATAATGACATAGTAAAGATGGTAATGAATTTAGATATGACACACTAACCTGCCGAGTTCTGCGAGCAGCAGCGCCTGAGACGCGTCCCTCACTTCCAGGCAGTGGTGTTGCCACCTGCGAGCCAGCATCTCCACTTGGGGGCGCTTGAAGTTCTTTGCGCCTTGGAGAGAGACAGTTGCGAAATTAACCAACATGTCACGACAATATGCGAGCAACTCGTATAGGGGTGTCCAGTTAACTATTCGGTGTTGGGCGAGGGGAAGATGCTTGTTGGAGAGTTGATGGATTAGAAAATGCAATTAAAACGTTCTCTTTGTGTCTTTATAAATAAGGCAGAAATATGACAGTATGAGAGAAATAGAGATAAATAAAAAGAAGAATGTAAAAGGAGATAAGTCAAAGTAACACATAATAAGTGGGGAGAGCAATCAAGGATATACGAAAACAATACGTTCGGTATGAAACAATGGATAGATTTCAGTTGAGATCGAACGCGAGATTGAGATGCGACTCACCAGCGGCGACCACCTTGTCGGGCAGCAGCACGCAGTGCAGCGTGGCCAGCAGCGACCAGCCTTGCTTGATGTGGGCCTGCTGGGCGGCCAGCTGCTCCTCGCGCTCCTCGTCGCCCGCCCAGGACGACGTGCCTCTGGTCGTGGGTCTGCGGGACGGCACGGATCAGTTTATGCCTTATGTTTCGATTATGCCTTTGGAGGTTCGCGAAGACAAACTCCTTCCTGACCTTAATACATTTGTCTGCCAGCTCACAATCAGCCAGTGTAACCGACTGTGGCTTTAACCCTTCTCATTCAGAGAGGAGATCTGTGTCCGACATTGCATCTATATAATGGCTCATGGTGAAGACCACTTTAAGACAGTACACAAGCCCGTTGTTCACCTGTGAAGCCTCCTCGCAACCTCCTGCTCCGGTACGAAGCTGGCGTTACTCATGGACATGAGAGTGTTGGCGAGCGCCACGATGGACAGCAGGTGGTTGGTCGTCAGCGTGGTGCTCAGCTCCCAGTGGAGTTTCGACGTGAACAGCCTGAGGGAGTACAGAGTAGAGGGCGGTTCCCTCTTAAGGAATGTTTACTAGGAGTTATTACTAGGAGTCTTCACCGAGATCATTTTCTATTTTGACGTTTGTATCTGCAATCTACTAAGACTCATGAGTATTTTAAGTAGCACGAATTGACTATAACTGATAAATCTTTCTTAATGCTGTCATAAGGTGGGTTTCAAAGCGTTTGTAACCTACTAAGACACCTGGTGAATCCTCCTACTGAAAGCAGCACCCATAACTCATAAATCTTTCTTAACATTATCATTAGGCGCGTCCACACATAGCGAGCAGTTTTACGAGGCATTAGCCGCGCGAAGACCGCCTCGAGATAAAGCTTCATGTGACGGAGGCTGCCTCGCAAGATCGGGTACGATTTCCTCGCGCGACATCTGCCTCACATGGGAACTCGATGTATGAATTTAGCTATTAATTTTTGGACCATATTTTAATAGGGCAATACATGGACACATTGAGTTCCATCGGATTAAAAGTTTATAGGTTCTTGAGCTCTCCAAATCGTACTTTTAACTTCCTCGAAGGCATATCGACATCACATCACCAGAGATACTCCGACACGGTCTATCATTAACCCTCTACCTAAGATACCTGGTCAACTTCTCCTGGCGCACCAGCTCCTGCGGCAGGTTGGAGTTGAGCAGCACGGGGTCGTCGGGGGCGGACGCGCACGCCTCCGCCCAGCCGCCCAGCCACGTGGGCAGCTGCACCGCCATGTGCCCGTGCCGCGACACCACGCCGAAGCACACGGGCACCTGCGGACGAATCGCATATACATATCGGTCGTTTTAATCATGTTTAAACCAGTTATGACGTATGACTGCCTCGTTGGTCATGTTGGTTGCAAGTGATACTGCCGACCGGGAGGGCCTGGGTTCAAATCCCGATCCGGCACTACTAAATTTTTCTAATTTACATTTTCTAGTTATACAGTATACCAGTAATAGCCTAGTGGTTTGAAATTCGACCTCTCACTCCGTGAGACCGGGTTCAAATCCTAGCGCGCACCTCTTAAAAATGTGCGTTTTAAATTTAAATATCACTTGCCATAACGGTGTAGGAAAACATCGTGAGGAAACCTGCACATCTTAGAGTTCATTAAAAAAAATTGTTCTCTAAGACGTGTGAAGTCTGCCAACCCGCGCTTGGCCAACGTGGCAGACTATGGCCTTGCCCCTCTCATTCTGAGACGAGACCCATGTTCCAGCTGTAGAACGATAAAAGGGTCGATAGATAGATATATAGATATGTAACATTACGTTACTAAGATATGTAACATTAAATTAATTCCTGACCGCATGTCTCTTCAATATATTTTTTGCATATGTTATACATATCTTACAATTTTGTGCGCCTCGCCCACTTATTTTACTTTCCTCTTCATTCGGTACTGAACTTTAGGTCGTCTGGAAAAGATCGCTCTTAGCGATAAGACCGCCTATTGTTACTACCGTGTAATCTTGCGTTTTTTTACTGTTTATGTTGATGTGTATGTCAACGTGGTGTGCAATAAAGTGTTTTTGTATTTGTACGTTGCAATGAATACAACAAATTACATCATTGTTACATAATATTCTTTTAAGTTCGAGAAGTTCTCAACACAATGTTGAACATCGTCTCAGCCGTCAAACGCCCTCAGGGCCGTCCTATTGTACGATAGCCCTGAACGCAGAACGTACGTAGCATCGTGGCGCTAATGCTCGGAAAACGGTTCGCAAGGCTAAGGAAGTATTCGCTAGCGAATCGTCTCGTGTTTTGAGGTCTTATGTTAACCAAATGTCCAAAGGTCTCCATCGACTGCCGTCCATCGAAGGTTGACATTTATTAAGGCAGCAACCTTCAGAGCCAGTGGTGACCACGATTAGGTGGTTTTATTTTGTCCGAGGTTTTATGAGCAGGTTGATTTTTGACCAACGCTTGATAGAGAACTTGGTAGTTATGTATCCCTATTTGTTG
The DNA here is from genome assembly GCA_018246595.1 of Mimoniades nurscia nurscia. Classification (NCBI taxonomy): domain Eukaryota; kingdom Metazoa; phylum Arthropoda; class Insecta; order Lepidoptera; family Hesperiidae; genus Mimoniades; species Mimoniades nurscia. The sequence continues at coordinate 6,989 of DWFO01003246.1, read as the reverse complement.
AATTATGAGTTAGTATAGCTATAAGGGTACTAAATTAGAGATTATACATGTAATAATTTCAAAATACAGTTTCTCGCGTGCAACGATGTATTTTTACAAAAAAAGATAGTTTAAAAATGATAACACTATTACTTCATTTCATTTACTTAATTATATTATTTGCATTCATACAAGTTTCAGAACATTCCAAAAATATAGAGTATAGACGCTCATACCCAACAATGGGACGTAAGTAGTTGCAGTCGATACAGAGCATATATTTTAAAATATTTGTAGTCAAAAGTATATGTATATATGTCAAAATATATGTAGACAAAAAAACCGAAGAATATACGGCCAATGATCTTAACTTAGTCATTAAGTACATTAACATCAAACAATAGAGTCATTTTGTTTAACGTCGACCGATGAATCGATAAATATACACCATGTAGAGCGCGGAACACGAACAGTGTAAAAAGGAACGGTTAAGTGTTATTACATGTATGCTTGAAATCAAGATGAAGTTAACAAAAAAGTTAAACATAATGAAGTGTGTGGAAATTAACTAAAACAGCGAACAATTATAACTATTTGTATATCAACAATATCGTTTTCGACAATAATTTAAAAAAGCAAATTAAACAATACAGTCATTAAACTCTTAATTAAATAATTGCAATAAAAACTCATTACTAGACTACAACAGATTTTTTGGGTAATATTATTATACATATGTATGTCATTGCCTGTGGCGTAATAAAGTCACATGTAATATACCTACAGGTTTCACAAATAAAGAATAAATAAATGTGTACTAATTGAACAGATCTCATCCTTATGTAAATTGTTTGTCTCATCACTTGAATACGAATACGTGAAGTTTGACCTCATCATCTAAACGCTGTGAGTCTCACAAGCAGTTGGAGCACGGTGAGGCCATAAGAACTTTCTCGAACTTACCTAATGGCGTATCAAAATTAAAAAAAGACAAATATAGAACCGCATTATTACTACATATATTGATATGTTTTGATATATGATTGTATTTATAATAATAAGGGAATACAATTTTCATCGTTTATAATTTATATTCGGTGTTATTGCTATTACAGTTAATTTAACTCGTGCAAGTGAACATCCTGAATAAATCTACGCAGGGCGTGAGCGGTCTGCTTACCTGCAGTTTTCCAGTGTAGCAGACTAGAGCCTTACCAGTCAAAATATTTGAGTACCTACGAAAAAATTTAACAACAGTCGAATACTCTTAAGAAAGAGAAAATCACCAAACCATAAACAATAGAAAATTATACTGGTGTATGATAAAGTGGCATGAGATTGCAAGATAGTCTGTGTGATCCTAGCAATTCACTAACTCTAGGACATTATCAAGAAGCTTTATATTCATCTGCTCTCAACCAAATACTTTATGCTCTATTAGTATTTTAATGTAGATAGTTTTTATGTATATACAACAGTTTGTCTATGTGCATTAATGTCCGTATGGAATATGAACTTTTATATAATAATACGAATAATTATCCAATTTATGTCGCCGTGCGGTTGCCGTTCTAGATAATTTTTCGTAGGTTCAATTGTTAATTTATTATCTCGACGCACGCCTCGCGCGACGTCCGCTGGCGACACCTTGCCCACGACTCGTCACCGTTGACACAAATGTCAAACGTGGTCGGCTGGCGCGGAGTACGCCGCGGCGTGCCTTATGCCGTCGGAGGCAACAAACGGGGACCTTCGGCCACCTACCTGCACACACGCGGTGGCCCTCGAATCAATTTATTTAAACTTAACCTACTGATCATGACACACATTTAGCGATTACGCACGCGTTGCGCCGCGTACGCTCGTTTCGTACACGAATTTTCGACGAACCACACACATCCCCGGCGGATCCGGTATTTTCGGAAATGGGTCATAGTTTTCTTGCGGATTTATACTTTTATGTTTTGTTTTGTTCATATGCAAAAATTAGAGCGCGCATTCTGTATTACAAAATTGTTAACATTTTTCTAACGTCACATGATCACGCAACGTAAAATTATAATTACGTTACCGTCAAACGCCACAGATAATAATATAATATTGTTTATAAAGCAATACTTATAACACAATAAACACGCATTATTTATATAATAATACGGTGCAATGATACATTTATTTAAACAGCTCAATAAAAATAATAACGTTCAAATTGATTCGGCGAAGGCGGAAAGAGCGGACGCCAGATCGAGGCAAGGCCAGCCGTCAAGGTCTACGAAAAACTATAATTAAGGCTACGTGAACTTTGTAGCGCGGTTATAGAGTTGTTAGTTGCGTGCGCGCACCAGTGGTAGTGCAAGACAATAAGTTGGTGTTTTAATGCAGCATTTTTCAGTAATAGGTAGAGATCAAGGTTATAAAACATTGACGTGTCGAGTACCACTATAAGGTCGCCGCACACGTAACGAGACACCTCTAACACTGCGTGAACAAAATGCGCATTGTGTAGAGAGGTTTAAAGACAAATTGTTATACAATGTTTGTGCGTGTTTAATTCATACCTGCTTCATGTTTGTAAAATGTCAAAATGTTCGATCTTTTGTATGTTGAACCTACTTTATATGATTTGTTTTCATGGATGTCACTTTTAAATAATATACTTTATATAACGTAACATCAGGTAGGCAGAAGTGCGTAGTACTCTCCGTAGTTTCACCGTTTACGTTGAGGTTTTATGTAGGTACTATATATTTTATGTAACAACCAATATCAATTTGTTTCTCCCATTTCAATGGAGTAATATGAATTTATTAGTTATTAATGAAGGAGTTTATTATTTTATTATCATTATGTTTTTTATTAACCAATATCGTTTTCACGTATCGTGTTCGTCTCGTGACATTTAAATAAGTTATATTTAACTTCGCTCATGTTTTATCTGAGCCAAATATGGCGCCGACACGTTCTAAAATTGAATTGATTAATTTGTTTTTTATGCGACTTCATCGACTTGATTTTTTTTTTATTTGTCGATCTGATAACTGGTACCTACGTTTTAGAGATGTTGGTCTGTGTTTCCACCAGCTTGGTAGATGATTCCTCTAATCCTGTGATGTGCCCGAGAGTAATGACTCTCGGGCACATCACATGATTGTAAATGTACAAGGCTACCTGCTTTGGTCCAAAATCAATTGCTTACTGTACTTCTATACCGAAATAAACTGTAATCAAAAACGGCGCTGAGCTCTAATTATATAGCTCGTAAAACGGCGATGTAAATACGGATCAAGTGCAAAAAAACTGGGTCACGGATGATCCGAAACTTTTTTTTTAAGACCTCAATTAATCCGAGACGTAGAGGAGACAAATGACTCTAGCCGGGAACAATGAGTGTGGGAAAGGAACGAAACTGAAAACATTGTATTCAACGTTCACACTGCTTTGGAATATATTTACTACCTCATAATAATATACCTTCAAATTTGTACTTAGAATCGTTACAACATTTTTTGATCTTATCCACTATCGAACCTTGACGCGTTATCTTGATTTGATTTTTATATGCATACAAATAAAGACCTATTACCTACACCTGATTTACTCAATCATCATTATCATTTAACCGACATATGTAAAATATATGTGAAACATATGTGAAAAATATTGCCCATAATAATCACTCGATAAAGCATTTGAAATGATATATCTCTTGCCGGAGCGACTATTAGGAAAAGGAAGTCAATATTATCGAAACTACATACAGAGGGGCGCGGGTGCGGGTATCCACTATCAAACTAGGCCAAGGTTAACGCAGCAGGCCACATCACCAACACATAGCGACCCCTCAGATAGTACTGTCTTCCCACGTTCATTATCAATCGTGTAAAAATGTGCAGGGAGGCGAAGCTCTACTTATTGTGGACGCCGAGACGATATTCAAGCCCCGAGGATAGCCGAATTTCGCCGAAGGTTAACGAGCGCCTAGTCACAATTTTATTTGCCGCATATTGGGGAATGCTCTTAGAGGCGAACAATAACAATATTTGTATTCACGTTTCAAAAGAAGTGTAATATCCGAGTAAATGTACATCCTTATCATGATATGTTATTGTTTTACGTAACGTACGTTTTTATGTACGTATGTACGCAAGGTTAAAGTCGAAATTTTTGGTTCAGTGTATTATTCTATCAATCAGCCTCTCCACCGATTCGTGAATTCTTTTCCCACTACTCTATTTCACGTGTGACTGTTTGTTTTCTAGACGATAATGACAGTATTCATATATAAAAACGGAATATAATGTAGCCAAATTGTCAAGTTTCACCAACCAGAACGAGTATAATTTCGTAAATTTTCGACGCCTACTTTCTAATTGAAGCTATAGGCTATATACGTTTTGGTATTATTGAGCGTTCCTCTTATCGTATTTTTGTTAGCAACCCTATTTATTGTGTACCATATTGCATCAGAAAAATAAAATAAACATTTCATAGCTAGCAATAATTATAAAATATTGCTAGACATACCAATAGTCTCCTTAAACCAAAGTAATAAATTGGAAAGTGTGTGTTCCACGGGCATTGTTTCTTACGCACGTTAACAATTGTATATTTATTGCTGTTTTATGACTTACAATAAAAAAGCTTTAAAAAGCAAGCAAACGGCGGCGTTTGACGGATTTACTGTCAACCCTTTAAGGGTTTGCTGCGAAACAATTAAGTGGTACAACTTGTTATGGTCATTTTTAAAAACAAAATATATTTGCTGGTCCGAACGACCGGGGTTGCAGAACGCTGCTTTTTTACAAATTCAAACACGTTACATAGTAACGTTAAAACTGACATGAGTATACCGAACGTCTTCGAATTCTCCGAATTATATATTTTTAATGTATTGGACAAAAAAATTAAACACAAATTTATTTACATTTGAATATTTTAATTACTTTACTTCTAAAAATTATTTAAATTTGAATATTTTAATTACTTTATTATGAGTGTTCATAATTAAATAATGGTAAGCATTATAGTAATCGAACAAATATTAATATTTCTAAATTAAAATAAAATAAATTTCCCCGACTATCCGGACTGTAACGTTTTAGAAAACGTGCATAATACGCTGATGGAGTGCGCTTCAAAGGAGCCAGTAGCACGAGGGGTAAAGAGAGTCATCTTTACTAACACTCTTCTGACATTGTCATTGTTTGGGAAAATTCAGAGGTTGACAACAGGATACCCCCCCAGTAAATTCTAAGTGCTGATGATTATTTAATGAATATATAATTTTTCATCATTTAATTATCTCATCATTCATAATTTTTTCCCAAAGGAAAATATACTCCATATTACACTTCCATTATGAACCTGTTATATGATATGTTCCAACATGGACTTGGGGGTGAAAATTGTATTGTATCAGTAACCAGATATTTTTTTTACAATATACAAACAAAGTTTTGCTCCACGCATGCATTTATTAATTTATTACTATACAGCAATGACACATTGCTCTCAATACACTTGACATTAATATTGGAACACGTGCTTGTGAACAGATAACACTATGGTTTATCTTTTCTCCATTACGCCAGTTACATGTGTGATACAGAAAAAGATATTTCAAATATTTAAGAGCAACGTACATGGGTAAATTCAGTGTTATTAGTGATACTTAAGTATAGTGTAAATTTGTCCTAATTTGTAGATAACACTGAAAGTGGAGTTTTAAACTTATTTTTCTATAATCTTGGGAAAATGACCTTGTGATTGGTAAGTATGATTGGGAAGTGTGACATGTTCTAAATTAAAATGCCTAAAACCTGCCGTTTATAAAATTAATTAAAAATAAAATAAACTGTTTAGCATCGAGCAGTTTGTACCATTGTGTCGATTATGAAATTACTTAATTGCAAAAGAAAATCTTGCGCATATATTTTCCCAAGATAGCTAACTAATTATCTACTTAAATATTACAAATCCATTCAAACTTAACATTGAAGAACAGTACACTGTGTTGCAATGGGTCTAATAATTTTTAAAGCATATTTAAAAAGCATATTTTTGTCCTTACACGAATACACCTTACACCAAAACATAACAAACTAGCAAAATATCAAATTTTTTCTGTTAGTAACAATAAAAACTAATTAAAACAACATAACATCACGCCTTTAATCCCCGAAGAAGTAGGCAGAGGAGAGTAGTACACTCCCAGGATTCACCAGTTAACGTTTACGTACCACTATTGAAAAGGTGGTGAACCTATTGCTATATACCAATACACACGTATGCAGACTCCGAACCATAACTAGGAAATCTAAATTAGAAAAGTCATATAGTGCCCCACCCGGGATTTGAACCTCTCGGTCGGCAGTCGCGCTTGCAACCAACACGACCAACGAGGCACCCGTGAACATAACACTTTAAAAAATAGCGTGAGTGGTGAATCGTGGGAGTGCAATACATACATTTCCCTGCTTATCTCTTCAGGGATTACAGACCTGATGTTACGTTTTAAAAAACAAAATAATTTTTGTATAAATGTGTAAATCTGCGAAGTGTAAAGATAGAATAACGTTGTCCCCGATCTCGTTCATACTAGAATTTATTTCAACCAACGCCTATACACCCATCCCATTTGCCTAGTTTCCCGGCCACAAATCTCTTGGTCCGCGGCTGCGTAATTGGGCCAGCACCATCAAGGCTCCGTGCCGCCTCAGCCGCCTGTCGCTGGACGCCATTGACAAACGTAGCGTAGACTAGTAAATATGCCAATATCGTTAGTTGCGATTCAACTTATGTCTATAATAAAACAGTCAATTAAACTCACTTCTAAGCGCACACCACGCTAAATATATCGGAATTTTTTACATAATCTAGATACCGGTATATTAACATTGATAAAATATTGAATTTAAGCAATACTTACAATAAACCTATTCCATCGTGGGACTTAAAAGTAACTGGTGAAACGTGGGAATGTTCTACATTCCTCTGCCTACCTCTTCGGG
>DWFO01003245.1:0-12548 GCA_018246595.1 Mimoniades nurscia nurscia | reverse complement strand
ATTAAAGTCTTCTTCGTGGAGACGATAGCTGATCGTGAGTGATCAGCCATCGTGGTGAAAGGATTAGTCGTAATGTCAAAGGTGCGCCGGGCAGTATGTGTGCGTAATTAATCAGACACAGTCGCCGCTCGGGAAGGCTCCTTTCATGCACACCGTCTAGCAGCTTAAACGCCGCAAGTCTCAACTGTTTCCAATTATATTAATTCAACTAATTGACAGATGGGAACGTTGCGCATTAGAATATAGGCTAGTAATGTAAGTTGCCACGAACGATCTCAGGTATGTTTTTACAACATATACGATACGTAATTTTCATGAATAGTAACCACTAATGATTTTTAACCAGTTTTTATCTCACTATGAAAAGTCGGAAGTTTTCCCACGTCCTACTTTTCCACATCTATTACAAAATCTAATTAATTACTTTTCAACGTAATATAAAATTTAATTTCGGCCGCCATATTCTTTATTAAAAATAAATTGGCTGGATGCCGACAATATTAGACGGATGGATAGAATTTAGCTGAATTATTTCTTCCTCATTTCATTAAAACTTAAAATGGACTTTAATGAGACCTTATAAATAAGATAATATACACCTTGACGATAATAAAAAAATGATATATTTATTTTTAATTTTGTTTTACTCGGTGCTAATATTTTACCAGCAAATTCAACTTGACCCACATTAGAAAACTTTGTCATCGTCCTCAATGTCGTCTATTATTCGTTGAATCTATTTTTCTATACTCTGTGAATATTTTATTACGAATTTAATCTCCTCGATCGCATGATTTGTGCGTACTTACTATTTTATAGATTATGAAAGCGACCGGCTACCTATGTACGTACAAAGGAATAAATGTCCTACCCTTTTTCTTACATTAACTACTTTTTCATTCATGCCCTTGAGCCAGTGAGACGACAGGCGGTCCGCGTGTGTAATAAATATAATTTTTCAATATTATCCAGCCCTGTATATTGTTATAAAGTGTCGCTCGTCCATTCAATTTTATATTTCAATAGATGCTCTGAAAACTTATTTATTATTATGAGACTGCCTCTGCCACTGCCGATCATGAGGTCCTGGGTTCAAATCCCGTTTCGGGCACTAGTGGATTTTCCTAATTTAGATTTTGTAGTAGGGGTTCGGAGTCTAGAAATGGCCCGGTATATGTCAAAAGGCTCACCACATATTCCTTGTTGTGCAGTAAACGTAACTGGTGAAAAGTGGCAATGTCTGCCTACGTCTTCGGAGACTACAGGGATGATGTTACTTGATTATTATAATCATTTCGTCTCACAAATTTATTCGGCATTCGATATTTAATTATCGCGTATAAAAATTCCGTACGCGCACCACAGGCCGATAATAATTCGTGAATTTTTTTGCGCTTCGCCGGACGTTCGATGGAAATTGATTGTTTCATTCAGTTCAAAAATCACTGAAGTGTTAAGGCGGTAACGATGTAATGAATGTAACGGTTAGGGTAATTTTGTATCCGGCCTCTTTTGGAAATCATTGAAACATATGCATTTTCGTCACGCTTTAGAACCGGGAAGATGGTAAGCTCGAGATTCCTCCAACTTGAATTTGAATGCCTTATACATATTATGTTAATATATGTACGTGTTAAGCTTAAAACAACAATTTTTGCCATGAATTGCCAAAATATGAATGTAAGTATGAAATATACGTGCCCCTAGATACGACTAAACAAGCTTTCACATAGGCGGCACAGATGTCGATTGAGTAAAGAAACAATAATATTTGATATAAAGTTTACTTATAGGTCAGATATAATGACCAAAATATATACAAAATCCAAATGTTAATGGACGCAGGTGCCGAGGGGTACTAAGACTCACGTATGTTGACTAAATAGGGTTGGTATCGGCTGATGGGGAGGTTAAGAGTCTACAAAACAAACGTGGGTGTGCGGTAAGACTAACGAGTGTACCGGTGGACATTTTCCAAACTCGCTTCTTTCTACCTTGCAATTAATTTAAAAAAAAAGCGTCCGTGCTCGAGAGATTGCAAGCGCAATATCTGATCGAGAGGTCCTAAGTTTAAATTTGGAATTAGGTACAATTGAATTTTTCTAACTTGAAATTTCTAGTTGAACTTTTTAGTAGTGGCTCAGAGGTTTGTGCCCGGTGTATGGTACTAGGCTCACTTGCTGTTCCAAAGTGGGACAAAAACGTGACTGGTGAAACGTTAAGTCTTATACAGTTATCTGCCTAACTCATCGAGGAATACAAGCGTCATGTTGTATAAAAAGTATATGCTGTAATAATAATATAATTATTATATACACTTTACACGTACAGATTATGCAATCGAATGGCTCCAAGCTGTACATTAAGCAACAAAGCTTCCCTAAATAGTCCGCTGTAACGCGGCGGTATAAACGTGGCCATTTCAAAAATGGAACACATTTTGAAACCGAAATAACTGTGCACATTCACACATTCATTCACAAGACATCTGCTATCCTTGTTACAGATAGTACACACAAATTTGAGTTTTGTCTACTGAGCGAGAGAGTCGATTTTGGTTTGATATGTTAGAAACTTGCACCTGTTCTAGATATGTAAGGCTCTGGTTTGAATGCTCTTGTGTGTTAAGTTAAGGTATACATCGTAGTGAGTGCATTTAGGCGTGAATTTATTTTTGTTTTCTTTTCAAAATGAAACTTTATTCTATTACTAGCTGTTATGGCTAAACTCAAACTTTATTACTATCTGACATGGCTAATATACAAAATAAAGAATTAATGGTGCGTTTTAATGTTTTAAATGTTTGAAAAACGAACCATGGATAAATTATTATCATGTATGTATAAAAATTATCATGTAACATGAGATTTATACATATAAGATTTTAGGAGATCAATAAAAATATTATTATTGCTCTTAATTTTCTTTCCTATGACAATTCATTGAACGACATTCAATAAGTGAAATAAATAATTCCATCCGTGTAGTAAATTCACTCAATAATATAAAAATAAATAATATAAAAGCGATTGCCTCGCAACGTATTCTATAATGGAAACCAAACGTAAGTGGTGAAACGCGTGAGTGACCTACACTCCACTGCTTACGCTTTCGGTGATTAAACGCGTGATGTTACGTTTGTTACGCATGATTTTAATACTATCATCGCGAATATCGTCATGCAAACGCCACGGATGTCCTCCTACGTATAGGCTTTCAAATTTACACTTTCAACTGTAGTGCAGATATGGAGTTTCTTTGATATTCGCTTAGCCCACATGCTACATATGACGGCTGCAACAGATGATGTTTGGATTAAAGACTCTTACTATCCATAACGAGACAAAAATTCTTCGGGCACAATAAATTGTGTGATGTTTATATCATTCTCTAGTTGGTGATGTCTAGGTAGATAGGTAGGTGTGTGCACCCTCACCACCACTCACCCATTTACGCTGCCGCCGTATGAAAGCGTGCAAGTTCCCACAGGAGCAAAGCTCGTGTAATTACCGGCGGGAGAGGGCATTTCGCTCTTCAAGTGGCAATTCTGCAACGTTGAAAAAGGCGGCTAATTGAAATTTGACGTGCACGCTTCATTGCGCATGCATGCATATGCGTGTTGCATGAAAATGTGATAATTGCATATTTCATTTGTCGGTTAATGTGGCTATTTTTTTGTCTCCTTTATCCTTTTAAATAATAGTTTTTTTATCCCTACCTTTTAACTCTTACAACTCCGTTGTCGCCGTATTTGCAACATTCAACGCTATACTGGCATCTAGGCTGGAGTGGAAAGGGAATGAATAATAATGTTCTAATCTACGCTACACGGTTAGTGTGTGTGTGTGTGCGTGTGTGTGTGTGTGTGTGTGCGTGTGTGTGTGTGCGTGCGTGTGTTTGTGTGTGTGTGTGAATTCATGATAATCACAGGGCACACATTAATACACACAAACATACCAAGTCAGCTAAGTAATAAAGAAGACCGAATGCTTACAAATTATTGCATTGTAATGGATAACTAAATATATCATTAACATATTTGTCTGGTTGAGAATCGAATCCGATACTCTCCGCGCAATGACACAATAGCCACTTTGCAAATTGATTGACTTATATATTTATCCATACAGCTATTTACATATACATACATATATAAACGACCATTTAAAGGAAACCTTGTACAAAAAAGATATGATTACAACCGCTCTTAGCGTTGCATTATTGGAAACGGAATCCCACTCGTATGGAAGAGCTCTAAGACGATACACTATGTACCAACACGGACAAGGACTGCTTAGCAGACATTACACATCTTAAAGGACGATGTAGAGCACTCTACTGTCTGTAGGTATCCACACGATATCTTACTTAACCAAGTAATATCTGAGGTGCATACCAAAATTCGAACTCGCTAACTCCATAACCGTCGGTACCTAGGATTTAAATCCCGTCGCGCTATCATTATTTTACACTGTCAGTGTCTCATATTAAAAAAAATAACGTTCGGTTCACTGCACACGATTCCCTGCAATTTGTTCCAAAGCGCCAGAAGCATGTCGACTTTTTTTTTAAACACGGTCATAGCTGGCTTTTTTCGAAACTAGATATAATCACGCTACATTTTCATTTAACTCGATGCCAGGACGTGTAGAATCAATTTCTTAAGCATAAAAAAACATCTAATACAATACGACAAACTGATAGTTAATTATTTCAGATTGACGAGCTACATACGATTACTTACATCTGCTGCGAGGTGCTCATGTTTTTTTTAACTAATTCAGTCGCGTACGGCACTAACACAAGCACATATATGTATGTACATACCTCAAGACCCCTCTCTTTCTCACACACACACACACACACACACACACACACACACACACACACACACACACACACAGCTCTAATAAGTCAATGAATGAAAAACAAAATATGCCATAATCATAAAGGCCCAAGGATCCTGTGTAGGTATCCCTCTAATAGTGATATGCATAAAAATAATGGTAGAGATGGGGGCCATGTGAACTGGGACAGTGTTATTATGGGCGGTGATTTTTGTCCGATATTACTGTAGAATTGTCCCGTGGACTAGACGAACTGGTACTAGACGACGTATGGTCAAAGTATAAAGCGGTCGAAAATATGAATAGTAAATTTGTATTGACGAAAATGCTCGCACAAATTACATACTTATGCACATACATACATACATATCTCACGCCGGGTTTCTTACGGGGTAGGTAGAGAGCACTGAGTGCCAAATATCTTTATCTATCCTTACAGACCTGCTGCTTTTCTTCTACGTTCATCACTCTCTTCATACATGCACGCTGGTTTACGGAGAATTTCTGACTCCCCCATCAGCCAGTATCTCGCCCATTTGAACAAGATAGGTGACTCTTGGCTACCATCGACTTTCGAAATACTACGTAACATCACGCATATTACTCTCCCACGTTTCATCAGTTACGTTTACGTCCCACCATAGTACATTGGATGATATTATTGCCATACATCGGGCACATATGTACATATAAAGCATCCGAGCCCCTATTAGAAAATCTAAGTAGTCAATACTAAACTACTCGGTGTACGCTGTCGCTTGCGCAATACCTGCATACAGGTTTACGAGGGATACCTAAAATCGCGGCAGAGAAACAGTCTGTGCAGCGGACCGGCACGGTGACGTTCGTACTAAATGAGCCGTAATACAAATAGATAATAGCAACCGCGAAAGGTCTGACAAAAAGACATGTGTCTTAGTATCCAAAGTTTAAGTTTATTAATGGTATAATAACACACAATAAACACGTGTAAACGGTTGCTGAGTGACATAAACAGATGGAGCAATCCTGCATTAGAATCAATTTCTCATGCCTTGGACCGTACGTAGGCTCGGGACAGGTCCATTTAATAGCCATTGCCATCATTCGATCGGATTAACTGTTTGTACTCCTGCGTTCACTTCACACGCTTCTAACGTTGCACTCACTTCGCCCTAATTCCGTTGGCACAAAGTTGAAATTCCCTTAGCAACGTATGGTAATATGTATTAAACCGGTAGTACCACCTGCGCATCGCGAGTTGCTTTTATTGTTTGCAAATATAAAAAAGCTCCTTATTAGGCAATGATATATTAACTCGTTCCCGTACGAACTTGGAACGACGCCATTAATGTACACACAGTGTTTGAATAAATGGGCTCTATTAATAGACTACCTGCTTGGTTTAGGAACAAAAAAATCACTAATGTAACTTGAACATGGTATTGTCTGTGTGAGAGACACTTTTTGCACATCAAAATGAAACTACCACCGCTTCGGAAAATGCTTCACTATGGAGAAAAAGCGGCGAAAGAAACATCATTTGTCTTTAACATGCTTTTGCAGTAACTGCGTTATGAAATTCTATGATAATATGACTATTAACTTCGACAACTAATACGAACGAGAGCTCGATGGTTTATTTGCGAAAAAAATTAAATAAAACAAGTTACATCAGGGCGCAAATGGTATAATTAATGGTATAATACTGCGGTATAATTTGTGACTTCAATAAACATACCTAATTGTTGGCAATTTTGACAATTTTGTGCCCGGCGGATCATATTGGGATGTAAACGTCACTGGTGAAACGTACGGGGGTACTATACTCTTCTGCGTACGTCTTCGGGGATTACAGGCGTGGTTTAAAAATGAATATTATGTACACATTGTTCCTTAATTTTTTGTTTCCATTTCATATTTTACCAATAGTTATCTACTTACATAAATTTGCTTAGAACAATTGTTATGATATACTAAAATGATTTTTTAAATGATCACTCACCAAGATGCCACATGTCCTGCGGGTCTTCCTCTACGCATAGATTGTGCTTTAAAATTATTTTAAAATTACTAAATGAATATATAATCCGATCGAAAAACCATTTAAACGTGTGACAAAGTAACTAGTAACATTAGTAAAGTACACTCAATAATATAGAGCATACGGAGCGGAGATAAAACATCTTCAGCGCCGGCACCGCCCACGGAACGGACGAGTCGTCTCTAAATTAATCGGTCCGGTTAAATTAACATGTTAACCGCAAAACTGGGTGGTTACGACTAATAGTAGCGTTTAAGTTATAAATCAATGCTGATTGCCGCGCCCAGTGGTTAACCGATTAAGACCAATGCGCACATATCGCTTTTTGCTAGATTATTTTTGTTTTGTATACGATGAATTGTAGGCCACAAAGATATACAAAATTGACTTCAAACGTCAAATGTGTGAATTGGTAGTATATAATAAATTTCAATTTCTAGTGGAAATGGATTTTATTCTACCTCGTTTTGTTTAATAACAGCAAATGACTACACAGATCTTATGACGTCAAGTGCATACTCCTTAAAAGTCTGTCACAGATCTGTCTTATCGGTGTATTCTCCTAGGGAATGTGTTGGTAAGCAATTTCAAGAAACTCATACTATGCCTATTAACACCCTTCAACTGTGTAACGATATATTGAATTGCAATTTTAACATACCCATAGGTTTATTTTTCTAAATAAATTAACGAATGACGTTTCGCTAGAAAAAATCGAAAATCTAAAAGATCCAGTGGTAAAGTAAAGGAGTTTTAGTACACTTATAAAAAGAGATTTTGTTAAACGTTCCAGAACATGAAAAAACGAACAAAATGGCTGCTAAAATTGCGGCCACACCCGATCCCGATAACTGCAATATCCATTAACTTCGAATTTAACGAACGGAATGCAATTTGACCGTATTAACGTGTTCCCCGAATATCCCGAAGATAAGATCCCTTAATATCGATGTTTATATTATAAATCAATCCACTAATTGCTGGGATCCGACGTTTCTCCTTGCGATATAAGAAAAATAAAGAGAAGGGCATGGCGTTATGAGAGCACGCAGAGCAGTGGCCTGTTTAGATTTTAACTTTGCATTCCGTGGATCTGGAGTTCGAATCCGTGCACCCGTGTCTTTACAAAGTTAAGTACGTTTTTCAGTTTTAATATCGCTTGCTTTAACGCTGAGAAACCAACTCACCTCCAACTTCTCCATTATGTTCGCGAAAGTCTGTAAAACCTTTAGAGCAAGAACTTTCAGGAGACATCGTTAGCGACTACTATCAACTCGTATTGACCAACTGGACAAGTAAACCAGTCTAATAAACTATCGCGCCTCAATCACGTTTTTCTAATGAAGTAGAAGCGATCGAGACCAACGTCAAATGACCATTTGAAAAAACAGCAGTGTATCGTTGTCAAAGTTAAGCGGTGTATAAATATAGCATGTATAGGTATGTATTATTCTATGAAATTATTCAATAATGAACACACATGCGCATTTCATGGCTGTGTGGACAGAACTGTTCCATTGATTTACGGCGATCCCCAGCGTGAAGGATTTAAGGCGATTGTACTATCGTCGGCGAGCGGCGAACTCATAATTATACAAGGAAATTATGTTGAAATAAATATATGTAGGACAGAGTGTACAGAGAAGAGTTAAAAAGTGAAAAAGACATTTATATTTTATGAAGAAACGTAAATAATGAATAACATAGACACAGTAGTTCATGCAGGTGAAGAAGTACATGTGTAATATGCATGTTTTAATCAACCAAAAACAATTATTGAACATACACAAAAATTGATAGATGTGTCAAGTAAACAATTTGTATTAATCAATCAGGACCAATTATTGTATTTGTTAATTCAATGTTGCGATAATTGACATGAATTATATTGTTATAGTTTTCTGATTAATTAAAATAATATTTCCTTGTCAATATATAATTTCATAATATGTTAAAAGTTACAAGTTGCAGACACTTTTTGTTTTTTATATACCTTAATATAGAATTAGTTTATTCTAATTAAGTATAGTATTCTTTTCACTTACATTATATAAACGTTATTAGAATTGAAATAATAAACAAAACAAAACATATTTTTATTAACTACTGCCTCGTTGGTTGTGTTGGTTGCAAGTGTGATTGCCGATCGAGAAGTCATGGGTTCAAATCCCGAATCGGGCACTATTAGGTTTTTCAAACTTAGAATCAGATTATCTAGTAGTAGCTCGGAGTCTGGATATGTGCCCGGTGTATGGCAATGGGCTCACCACCTATTCCATATTGGGGTGTAAACGTAACTATTGAAATATGGAAGTATACTACACTCATCTGCCTTCCTCTTTGAGGATTACATGCCTGATGTTACGTTTAGTAAAAAGTCTACGAGGCCATACACGGCCGAAAAGCACAACCGATGACGCATAATCATAAAGAAAAAGGTGATCCGTTGAGAGGATCAAAATCCACAACGATTAGCATCCAATGCGAGGAGAAGGAATAACTATTTATATTTATATTTTTAACAGCGCATCAAGTTTGCAAAGATAGATATATTAAATACACGCTGCTCTCTGCATAGCCCATGAAAAACGAGCTTAAGAATATTTTTTTACGTTATAAAGCAAATTCACTCATTCACCGCCTGTCGCTGCCCTCCGGCGGTGTTACAACATTGCTAACAAGGTAACCGTTTACAATCTTGACAGTCGTCCCCCATATATTTGTAATAAGGTTATTACTTTCTGTTTGTGTGTGCCAGAAACGCTTGTTTATTGACAATATACGTACAGTTCAGAGAATTAATGTTGGGCTATACGCTCAGTAATAATATAAGTGGGTATGTTTTTCTTTCTTTTGTATGGAATCGTTTTGGTTAAAATAAACATTTTGTCAATGTAGGAATATTGAGCTGATAGATACTGTTGGCTATTTACCAGCTGCCATCGTTAATACCGGACGCGCTATCGTATTAAACCTTTCAGAATATTGCGATTACTCCCTGAGACACCAATCCCGCCTAACCTATACATTACTACGTGTGTTTTTCGGACAACATAACAGGAAAAGTGACATCAAGATATTAAGCAGAGAATTCAATTAGTTTTATGTTACCGATAATCTTTTAGATTGTCTTTATAAATTACCACATTGCATTTAAAGTAGTAATAAATAAAGTAAAATAGTAATAATTGAAGAACCATGCGCCTTTGGCGCCAAGTAACCGACAATTAAGTATTGAGCGGTAACATACAGTTATTATCAATTAGAAGTGACTAGCGCAGCTATGTACAGTTTTCACATTCTTAAACTCTACAATAACTATGTCGTGATTTCTATATAATTTATTATTTTACGTATCATTTATTTTGTTTATACTCAATATACAATACACATTCTAAATTATTTTACTATGATTTATTCTATAATGCCATTAAAGAAATAGACACAAACGTTCTGTGTAAATTAAGTTTTATATCTTATATGTCATTTCTGTTCAATCTACGCTCTGTAACTAATAATCTTGTGGAGTCATATTATCATACCAAAGCTTTAATTGTTCAATTAAGTTATTATCATATATCACTTAAGATATTACGCGTGATGATGGAAATAATATGTGTGAACATTTAAAGATATGTTTATGTACGTACGTTTCTGTTTACTCTTTTTATAAGTTTTCACATAATAAGAGCGAGAAAAATGTCTTAAAATATCTTAAAATACATATACATATATACGGTCGCCTTAAGAACGAAATGTTATTAATATGAAGATATCAAATTTACATTTGTTTTTGAAGGAAATACAGCACAATGATAAAACATCCGAGTACACATAAATAGAAAAAATTTCACTAAAGAAAATGTATTATCACGCCTGTAATCCCCGAGGAGGCAGACTGAGGAATGTAGAACACTCCCCCACGTTTCACCGTTTACGTTTACGTCCCACTATGGGACAGGTGGCGAACCTATTGCCATACAACGGGCACAAATCCAGAAAATAATTTAATTATTATAAACTGAAACGAAAATATTTACAAATACAAAGCAAGAGGCAGAACACACGTATCTACCGTTGCTCGAGGTAGTACCACCTCTATTTATCATTTGGGATTATAACGATTTTTGTTTCGCTCTGAAGAGTATATTTATCACACCCCGTTTATACTAGGTACTATTTGAGTTCACATTTACAGTTGTGTCCGTTTGAGTAGTCAGTTGTTATAAACAAACGTAACAAGTGAAACGTGGGAGTGTACTCACTTCTCTGCCTACCTATGCGGAGATTACAGGCTTGATATTACGTTTTGTTAAATGTGACTAGTCAATTTAACCTGGATAGCTTAATGTACTTGTGTGAACCGTGTCCATCAAAAAGTCCCAACTCGGCTTCTCTAAACAGCCATAGTTACCTATATAATAAAGGGACCAAAATCATTGACTCGTCGACGTCGAGAATGTGTACGGTTTTTTTACACATGATTTAAAAAAAATTGGTTAGTGATATCAATTAGTTTTATAAAGAAGTTTGCAATTATGTTTTAATTGAATTAATTTATACGAAGTTATTCGATTCCACTCTTTGGAACATGTTAACCAGTATTGTACTCCATGTCGGTCATATGTATCGCAAGCGGTCTTTCAGGCATGTTTAATATGGTCGTTGAAATATTATTTTAAAGAAGTTTTTTCTGCACACTAGTGTGCGTTAAAAAAAAACTATCATAAAACGAATACAACATCGGCGTTTAAAAACCCGTTAATTTATCGAGACGTCAAATATCTTCATAGGAACCTGAGTCTACGTAAGATTCTCACAGTGGCTGGTATCGGTATCCTCTTTTTTTATCAGCGTTCGTTTTGTCGTGTCATTTTGATCCTTAAAAATATTGATTTAAAGTTGTCGTTTGTGTGTTTACACAAAGATGTCCTATTTTATTCATTTTTACAATATTTTGCACGATGCCGATACTCTATATATCGTTTGTGAGCATCTCGTGCAGATTATTAATTGCTTCATTGATTTTCTGAGTGGCCGTTTCTTGTGGCCGACGCGATGTTCGGTTGAAGGAACGGGCCGAGTATTTTTTTTTAACCCAATAACATTCAATATATTCGTCTTTTTACTTTCGAGTCCTATTTCTGTGGCTAGAAAATAATTAAGCTCGATGATGGTACGAAGAAGAGAAATAAATATTCATGGGGACGATTTCATACCCGATTACATTGTACGGGTTGAGTGGGCACATCTGTCAATGTCGGCCGCGTACAACTTCGAACGAGTCCGTATGTTCGATGAAATGAGAAAATTGAACGCGTTTTTTTGCGATTCAGCGGAATATTTATTTTTGTGATAATTATGAACCTCGAAATAAATTGTTTCGTTTTTCGTATACGCATTACTTTGGGCCCGCGTCGAATTAAATATTATACGTGTGTACATATTTCATCATTCACAATTGTCATAAGAGTTTCGATGCTTTATCATCCAAATATATAATTGTGAATCATTATAAATTTTAAAATATATAACAAAATGAAATACTTAAAAAAATAATGAGTTTAAGTGCTTCGCCATACATTCTCTAGGCGTATTTATATAGGGTAAAACCGAGATAGACGCCCCAGCGGGATAGATGCCCCATATTCAAAATACCTAACTTCCCGAACTCGCGA